>JZLH01S0142968.1:53009-64149 GCA_001188425.1 Eucidaris tribuloides | reverse complement strand
CCCCAGGCTTAGGACACCCGCTAGTTAAAACTATGGGGGACATTTAACGTAGATATATGATTCAATAAGATATTACTGGGGAAAATAATTTAAGTTGTTCAGAACTCCGGTATCCTAGCAGTAAGTTTAGCTAAAGTTACATTTATATGAGGCTCTCACGATGATAAACTCGCTATGCATCATTCAACCCCAGGAACTTTATAGTATGTCAACTTGGCAATAGATTATTTGGATTAATTTTAACAATAATCAGGAAGACGTTCCGGGAATTACAATAACATATAACTGGGGTCCTGTCAATGTTTAATGATAATTTATTCGAGTTGATCCATGCTTCTTTTACAGACTTTAGTTCATTGTTTGTGGTGTCAACAAGAGTATGTGGGTCACGGTGTGAGAGAAACAAATTGGAGTCGTCGGCGAAAAATATAAAAGAAAGGATTTGCGAGGAATTTTGAAGATCGTTGATATATATAAGAAATAAGAGGGGGCCCAGGATGATTATGATGATGATGAAGTGGATTGAACGTCACCAAAATCTATCTAATATAGGCAGATGTGATCAGGGTATCATCTTTCAGCATTTTCATTACCTGGCTTCGTACTTCGTAGATTCTTAATATTTTCTACTAGTGGAGGGGCCTATGTCATAAAAATAGTGATTTTATAAAGTTCATGTTAATTGTTGGCAACATGTATAAACGTATTCTACTGTGTCTGACTATTCAGAAAAACCATGTTGCCATTTTTTAGTTGACCTTTGGTGACCTTGACACCAGGTCAAAGTTCAAAGTGGTCAAACATCGTCCAAAGTATGTCGACCTTGGTATCAAAATGTGGCAAATTTCACAAGGAGCAAGTATGGTGACATTTATTTTGTTATTTGACCTTTCGTGTTTTTATTATTTGCAAACAACCTAATTACAGACACAATTTGCATAAATTTGCCAGTATTCAGACTGGTCCAGTCAAGAGACCACGGAACCATCTTTTGTAATTTTTTTGACGGATTCTAGTCAATTTGAGGGTGCTAAATCCAAATCTGACGAGTGCCAGACTCAAAATATTGAGCGTTTTTGTAGAAACACAAATATAAAAATGGCTGATAAAACCCTTGAAAAGGCTCTTAGTACCGTTCGCATTTCAGTCATCGTTTTCAACATATAGAGTGTCAAAAACGCTCATTTTTTCTTCTTCCGACTTCCTTCTGATTTGAGGCAGCACCCTCAATTGATTAGATTCCATCAAAAAAAATTAATGTGTCCAAAATTTGATTTAAACATGCACTTTAATAGGGACCAATATATCGGGTTTTATCGGGGTGTAGGCAGCCATTATGAATTTTGGAGTTTCTACGAAAACACCAGAGGTGTTTCATTCGGCACCCACCTGATTTGCAATCAGCACTGATAAATTAACTAGAATCCATCAAAATAAAACGTATACATTGAAAAAGGTGACGGAAATTTGGACGGTAATGGGACTTTAGCAGACTTTTAGTGGTTTCGGCAGCCATTTTGATTTTTTTTGCTGTTTTACAAAAACGTTGAAGGTTTCGCGTCTGACATCCATCGGATTTGGAATAAGCACACTCAAATTGACTAGAATCCGTCAATAAAACGTGTATACGTTGAAAATGATGACTGAAATGTGCACGCTAATGTTACCGTAGTCCCCTTTTTAATAGTTTTGGCGGCCATTTTGAATTTTTGTGTTTTTCCAAAAACGATCAACATTTTGTGTCTGGCACTCATCAAATTTTAGAATCAGCAACCTCAAATTTACTAGAATCCGTCAAAAAAATTACAAAAGATGGTCCCGTGGTCTCTAGATTGAACTAGTCTGAATACAGGTAAATTTATGCAAATTATGCCTGTAATTAGGTTTTTCTGCAAATAACAAAAAGCAAAAGGTCAAATAACAAAACAAAAGTCACTATACTTACTCCTTGTGAAATTTGCCACATTTTGATACCAAGGTCGATATACTTTGGTCGATGTTTGACCACTTTGAACTTTGACCTTGTGTCAAGGTCACCAAAGGTCAACTTAAAAATGGCAACATGGTTTTTCTGAATAGTCAGACCAAGTAGAATACGTTTCTACATGTTGCCAACAATTAACATGAACTTTATAAAATCACTATTTTTATGACATAGGCCCCTCCACTCAAAACAGAACAAAACAAACAGACGATAATGAGCGATTTGATGTGTCTCCCAAAACGGAACTTATTTACCTATTAGTCCATCGTCGCCGTGGAGGGCGTTCTTGCCGGCTGCCAATTTATTGTCTGTAATCGGCTCATAAAACGCTGGTCTTGTGGGTGGTGTCTTGGTATAGTTTGTTGTCATTTCAGGTTTGCCTTTATAAATGCATATGGAAAGGAGAAAATCTTGGTCTTAAAACAATAGTTAGCTAAGTAAAATACTGGCGGTACATAACATCTTTCTTTCTATATATCTTGCTTGCTAGCTATCTAGCTGTTTATATATCCATCTCTCTATTTTTCTTCCTATCTATCTATCTATCTATCTATCTATCTTTCTATCGATCTATCTATCTATCTATCTATCTATGTCTCTCTATCTATCTATCTATCTATCTATCTTTCTATCGATCTATCTATCTATCTATCTATCTATGTCTCTCTCTCTATCGATCTCTCTATCTATCTATCTGTCTATCTATCTCTCTCTCTCTCTCTATCTATCTATCTATCTATCTATCTATCTATCTATCTATTTATCTACCTATTTATCTATTTATCTATCTACCTATCTATTCATCTATCTGGCTATATATCTTTCTATGTATATTTATTTATCTATCTACCTATCTATTCATCTATCTGGCTATATATCTTTCTATGTATGCATATGCAGTATATCTACATATAGCTATGCAGCTATCGAGTTAGCTATTTACATATCCACGTATCTAACTAAATAGTTATATCTGTTATCTGCCTAAGAATTTATTTTGTATCTTTATTTTCCATGTAAATCTAGGTACTTTCAAATCGCATATTGCAATCGACTCACAGTTTGAACAGGAATATGTTCCACGTATCAAATCAACGGGTCAGTGTGTTTGTATCAGACAACAGTGAAGGGATTTGATAATGGTTTAAATCAGGTTTTCTTTACAGAAATTACAACAATACAATTCCGTCCCTCGGAATTATGGTATTATTGGAACGATTTTTGTCAAGAATTATCAACTCACTGTCACTAGTATTGGACACGTGGGAAAATACAGGAAGATTCGTCGCCAAAGTAGTTTGCACGGTAGAAGCGGTGGTTTGAGTCAACTCTGCAGCTATAAATGACAAAAAGAATGATTGGTTGGTTTACAGCGTCATCATACTATCATCATCATTATCATCACTAAAATCATCACATCACTATCACCATCATCATCACCATCAATATCATCATTATCATCAATATATCATCATCGTCGTCGCTGTCATCATCTATCATCATTATCATCAATATATCATCATCGTCGTCGCTGTCATCATCATCAGCGTCGTCATCATTATCACCATCATCATCATTATCATTGTCACCATCACCATCATCATCATCATCATCATCATCATCACCATCAATATCATCATTATCATCAATATATCATCATCGTCGTCGCTGTCATCATCATCAGCGTCGTCATCATTATCACCATCATCATTATACTTATCATTATCATTATCACCATCATCATCATCCCCATCATCATCACCATCATCATCATCATCACCATCATTATCATCTTTATCATCATTATCATCATCATCACCATTACCATTTTTATCACATTATTTTTATGTGTACACATGAATTAAAGCTGACTCAAACATCAGATAAATCACACAAAAAATAGAGTCCAGCTTTCACCACTTGGGTCAATATTGAGGGCGATATATTTTTTCCCTGGAAAGGTGATGTTTGAACCGACTCAAATTTTTATGTGATTCTGTCAATCGAATGTATAACTTTTAAATTTGGTATGATGAATGAATAAAGGGTACTGTTTGTGAATTCAAATATTTTTGTTCCATGGTGTGCTTGACGGCAGGTTGGCGTTATTCCTTACAAAATGACAGACGTACCTATAAACTTTAACACGTTTAAAGTGATCGTTACTTTCAAAATTCTGTGAATATTATCAATTCTCTGCATCATGGAATAGAACAATAACACTACAAATCACGTAACACTAAACCAAAAGTGGTAGAGATACAACTATTATGTTCATAATTTAAACAGCAATACAGTATTTAAACAATGTATAACGCTACCAACGGCAGCCAATTAGGAGAAATCAAACATTATGATCGCTAATTCATATCCTCATACCTACACATACAGGCGCTGTCCCATTCCAATCATAGTGAGTGGCGTCCCCGGTACATTGAATAACGTCATTACCAGATAAGTGATATCCGGGGTCTCTACAGGTGAACCGAACCACGTCACCGAATCGGGTCGTACCGATCACCCCGATATTTGGGTTATCTAGACCGGGACAAAACCCTACAGATGCTGTGAAGTGAAACAACAGACATTTTACATTTAATACATTCATTTTTGTTGGTTATTGCTTTCTTTCTACAAACATGCTAATTATGTTTTTCAAAGTTTCCTACCAATAAGCGGAAAGTAAAAATTGCACTGGCACAACTTTCTAATGCTAAATAAATATATATAATTTGGGTAAAATATTCTTCACCACCGACGTCCAAGGTTAAACTCTTGATGTAACATAATAATTGCACATGAGTTGCACCTTTCTGTTGAAATCAGCATTACATCTATAATCTATCTATACTTCAGATGACTGAAAACCCCGCTCACATTGAGCTTGGAAGGAACAAAGCAATTTTGTTAAGAGAGGATGTGTCCCCAATCACCCGTAAATATAGTTTTCACTCTTCAAAATTCATAATGCGTATTGAGGGACATCAAGTGTGCTGAATTTCCAGGTTCCTTCCGGGTATATCCGAGTTTTACTTCAAAGCAAAGAGAGAAACATGACAGTACACTAACTACACAGTTTACAACAATTAGGACGTGCGAATTGTGTTAATTTTGCAAACGTTTTCGTCTTAGTTTCATAAAACTGAGAGCAGAAAACATATCAGGATAGTTATGTGCTAGTCATAAATACTGATGCTGATTGCACAGTTATGAAATAATCATTTGGGGTCCTAAACAAATGAGCCAAATGATTTGATCTGAATCTTCTTATTAATGTGAAAGCGAATTACTTTGCATACTAGGCCCCACGTGACAAATTGAGCCGGCGCAATGCCTACCGGGAAGGGGTAGATTAGGTCATTGCCTGGATGTACTAAAAAAATCTTTAAAAATAAGCAGAGTGGAAAATCACCACATTTTGTGGTCTGATATATTAAGCGAGGACTATAGATTCTACAGGTATGCACAAGTTGGATAAATCAGGGTTGTTGTATTTTTAAAGAATTTTTTAGTGCAATCTTACAAGTTGGCTATTTTTAGCATTTACCAGAGATTCTGCATGGTTAGTCTTGAACCGAGGCGCTTAACTTTTTTTAGAGCTGGAAAACATCACAAATCATGTTTTTTATTGGAAAGCAGATATAATTTCCCTTCACCTGCTTCGATTTAAGAAAATTCTACGTTTCGATTAAATTTTGAGAGTGCTTTGAAGTTGCTGCATTTAACATAGGGTTCTATGGGCCCCTGGAAAGGTGCTGTGCAACCACTACAGGGACTTGGAAATAACTGCTGCTCAATTTCTTCACACATCCGGGTATTCGATAAATCATAATGATGCACCGGACCTGATAGGGTTAGAGACCGTAACGTGCGCCATAGCCCAGAAGGGAGGGAGCGGGGAGGAGGGTGCTTCCAAAGCACAACAAAAGGTGATGACATAACCCAGGTTCAGTGACTGAAATAAAGAAATGCTTAGATAAAGATAGTCATACTCTCGGATGGGGGCGCTACAGGGGGCAGAGTGGCCGCCTTCCCCCTATTTTCTAAATAGGAATTTTACAATTTGTTTTAAAATTTCGACCCTCCCCCATTCTTCTTCATTTGGCTGGTATTCTATTTTTTTTTTTGGTGGGGGTCGGGCAATAACTTGGTTTTGGTCGTCGTCGGCACCCTGTCTCCCGCTTGTCGGATGATGTTTGACTTGGAATTTGGCAGGTAAAAAATGCTTTTCGTCGTCGGCGGCCCCCTGCCCCACGCTTGTGGGATGATGTTTGGCTAGTACTTTGGCAGGTAAAATTTTGTTGGCGGGCAAAGTTTTCCCAACAGATATTTTGCCTCTGCTAAGATTTTACTCTGGCGACTCCCCTCTCGGAAGCCCCCAACAATGGAGGACGAACCAATGGAACGCTCACTTTCAAACACTGAGTATGTCTGAGGATCCCCTCCGCATGTTTGGTCGTTGTTACGATCACATCGTTGCTGGCAGCTGCTATCGGATAACAAATTCTGAGACGTCTTCAAACTGGTATCGTTGACGCAGTAACACATGCTGTGTCTCTGAAAAGCGAGCGCCGCCTGCCTCCCCTTGCAGAATGCGATACAAGCGTCGTTATCCAATGCCCGAATGAGTTGACCAATGTTCACATTCCGGAGGACGCCATCTACGAGTCGCATACAACCAACATACCCAGGTTCTGTTGAGATTTTTGAAATAAAATATCAGCAACAAACAACAACAAAATTCTCTAAATGAGTAATTGTTCATTTTCATTTTACACTACAGACTTTTTGACCGAGTATTATGGTGGGTTTGATGTCGCTGGTGATGATGATACATGTAATGATGAGGAGTAGGAGATGGAGGAGCGGGAGCAGGAGCAGGATGATGATGATGATGATAATAATGATGTTAGTGGTGTTGTGGTTACGATTATAATAATGCATGATCATCATCATCGTGTCATTATCATCATAACAACGACTGTGATAAAGACGATGATGCTGTGATGATAATAATGAGATGATGATAATGAAGAAGAAAATGACAATGATGATGATGAATGAATAATGGTCTCGATAAGGAGGAATATGATGGTAGAAACTATTGCTTTGTTACCGCTTACTACGAATACTACTTCAGTACTAAGGAACAATAATAATTACTGTTACTATTATTACTACTACTACTACCGCTATTACTACTACTACTACTACTACTACTACTACTACTACTACTTGTATACTACTACTACTACTACTACTACTACTACTTACTACTACTACTACTACTGACTACTACTACTACTATACTACTACTACTACTACTACTACTACTACACTGCTACTACTACCACTACATACTACTACTACTACTACTTACTGACTACTACTACTACTCACTACTATTACTACTACTACTACTACTACTACTACTTACTATATTACTACTTCACTATTACTATTATATAATTACTATTACTACTACTTTATACTACTCCTGCTACTCAATGCTAACACATGCTAACATTTCTTTCCTCTTCTTCTTCTTCTTTCTTCTTCTTCTTCTTCTTCTTCTTCTTCTTCTTCTTCTTCTTCTTCTTCTTCTTCTTCTTCTTCTCTTTCTTCTCTCTTTTCTTCTTCAACTTCTTCTCCTTCTTCTTTCTTCTCGTTCTTTCTCATCTTCTTCATCTTCTTCTTTTCTACTCGGACTCGGATGTTCATAAATGGAAGTACTTGTATTTTGTTTAAAAAATTGATATATTTTACAACGCTTCCCCAAATAATCAGACTTACTTGCACACACAACGCCAGCTACGTCCCTGTAGTGCAGGCAGCAGTTCATCTTCATCACAATCATAGAGTCTCGAATTTAGAACTATTATAACAAAAAGGAGAATGGCAACAATGATATCTCGGATAGTGATTTCATACATTTTGTTCTAATCATTTATCTATTTATTTATTATCTATCTATATATTTATATAAGCAAGCAGATACATAAATCGTTATTATTCATATTGGATAGATGAATAAATAACCATAAGGTGGCGACGTCGATAAGATATGTATACGCGTACATATGATGGCATACAATACATTATACATGCTATGGATAACATTTATTTATTTATCATTATTATTTAATTTATTTATTATTTATTAATTATCTATTTATTTATTTATTATTGATATTAAGTTAGTTATTGTTTTATTCATGTATGTATTCATTTATTTATTTTTCTGTTTAATTATTTATCTATTTATTAATTTATTTATTTATCTCTTTATTTATTTTATTTAGTTATATATTTATTTGTATATTTATATATTTATTCATTCATTCATTTATTTACCTTTATATTTATTTATTTGTTTGTTTGTTTATAATATATTTATTTATTTATTTATTCCATTTCAAATCGGGTATAAAATAAACTAATTTATAATACATTACAATTCTTAATGCCAAATTAGACTGCCTGCCTAAACACTGACAAATATTACACCATGTTACAGAAGTGGGAGAAAACAGCTAAACTACTCAAAGCCTAGCTGCCTGAATTGGGGTACGCCGATGATAAGTAACACACACACACATACATACATACATACATACATACATACATACATACATACATACATACATACATACATACATACATACATACACACACATACATACATACATACATACTTACAAACATACATACATACATACATACATACATACATAATAGTCCGTACATGTATACTTACATTCATACATACGTACATACATAAACACATAAAGTGAAATCTGTGTATAGTGGCCACACAAGGGAAACAATAGGCAGGGGCTCCTATAGATAGGTTATTTAACACATTATTAAACTCCAGGAGAATCATTTTAGTGGCCTCTATAGACAGGTTTGCTGCTATAGAGAGGTGGTCGCTAAGACGGGTTTGACTGTATATTCAAACACACATACATACAAAACTATTTCTATAAGGTTTGACCGTAGACTCGGGTTCATCATATGAAAGTCGGGAAGTTGCGGTTGGCCTGCGGTCAAATCTCATATGCAGGTTGAAAACAGTAGCAAATTGATAAGCCAAACAATAGAAAGTAAAATGATTCAAAGACATTTGTTGTTATTTTTTACTGGGATGTAATTCCCTATTGTACATTCATTTTGTATTTTTGTGACAAATACAGATTTATCCAAGTGCAAGATAATAATGATTACAGTTGAATCATCAACGATTCTGTATTGTTTCACTTACTATCACTAATGCAGTGTTAATGATGCCATTGTTTGTAACTTTTTTTTCAAACTGGTGCCTGTCTGTACTTATCTACAATGCATACATGTACCTGTCACTATTTTGAATAACATGTACATATTGCACCACTAATCGATAACAGGGGCGTCGATCCGATGTTTCGGATGGGGGGGGGGGAATGAAAAAAATGTCACAAATTTTCGGCGGGCTCTGCACGCCAAATTGTAATACAGAACTTTGTGCGCGAAGCGCGGCGAAAATTGACAAGTTTGTATATTTAATAGCATTTTTATGCTAAGTTTGATGGTTTTATATTGCTTTCCATTGCTTTTTTAACATATCCTTGCATTGCATATTATGAATTTTTCAAGTTGTCAAAATTATGGGGGGAGGGCAAATCGATATGTTTGCCCCAATATTTTCATTGGGGTGGCGACTGCCCCCTTGCCGCCCCAGGATTGACGCCCCTGTCGATAAAATTCAGTAGTATTTGTTTGTACATCGTGTTTTCATTCAAGGAAATCTTGGAAAGGGAATCTAAGA
The DNA here is from genome assembly GCA_001188425.1 of Eucidaris tribuloides. Taxonomy (NCBI): domain Eukaryota; kingdom Metazoa; phylum Echinodermata; class Echinoidea; order Cidaroida; family Cidaridae; genus Eucidaris; species Eucidaris tribuloides. Next base: position 54,358 of record JZLH01S0142968.1, on the reverse strand, counting down.
AAATGTTGGTAAAATCTAAGGAAATTTAAGGAAATGTAAAGAAAATAGAAATTTTAATGAATTGGTTTGGAAACGATTTAATGCAATATCATTTAGTCACATTTCAGTTAAACATATGAATCAAAGTTAGATTCTAAGGAAATTTTACAAACTGTAAGGAAATTTTGAGGTCTATCTAAGGAAATTCATTATTTTGTGTGTGGAAGCACTGGGGTATACCCTCCCTACTCAAAAGTATTGCAACATACACTATAACGCATACATTTTGAGTTGAAGGGGACTTTCTGTAATGATGTCCTAATTAAGCTTATTATTGGAAAATAACAAATTATTTGAAAAAAAAATCAATGAATAGAATTTCTCCTTCCTTCTCCAAGGCGGAGAGATAATCAAATGCAGATGCACCCATGACAGAGGGGCTGGAACATAAGAATTTAACATTTTTTCGCCTCCCTGTAGGGGTGGGGTGTTTATTCACTCTAGCATCGTAATTCGATTTCATGTTTGCCGTCAAACAGTTTTGATGGTTTGGAAAGACTTCCTGCTAACAAAAAATGCCAATATTCCCCTTTGATGCGGTCTGAGAAAGAAGACACCACGCCGCAAAGAGGAAAGCGCCTCCTTTCTTCATAAGACAGTGAAATAGGACAATAAGGCTACTAATTCAAGATGATGGTCTTCTCTCCACATTATTGTATCCAATGTACTGAAAAGTGCATGACAGTAAATTTTAGGAGTTTACAATTGTAAACCGCCTTTAGAATTCAGAAAGAATAAGAAATTATAACGTGAAGAGGTCTTGTCTGAAATATGGGGCGTATCCTCCTTACCACTGTCTTATGAAGATAGGAGGCGCTTTCCTCTTTGCGGCGTGGTGTCTTCTTTCTCAGACCGCATCAAAGGGGCATATTGGCATTTTTTGCTAGCAGGAAGTTTTTCCAAACCATCAAAACCGTTTGACAGCAAATATGAAATCGAATTACGATGCTAGAGTGAATAAACACCCCACCCCTACAGGGAGTCGAAAAAAATGTTAATTTTTTATGTTCCAGCCCCTCTGTTGTGGGTGCGTCTGCATTTGATAATCTCTCCGCCTTGGAGAAGGAAGGAGAAATCATATTCATTGATTTCTTTTCAAATAATTTGTTATTTTCCAATAATAAACTCCATTAGGACATCATTACAGAAAGACCCCTTCAACTCGAAATGCATGCGTTATAGTGTATGTTGCAATACTTTTGAGTAGGGAGGGTACTATTATGAATCGATGTTTGGCTGTCTTTAAGCCTTTAATTATTTTGAGTTATAGTTTTTGTTATTCACAGGGGCGTCGATCCTAGGGTGGCAAG
>JZLH01S0142968.1:18781-31632 GCA_001188425.1 Eucidaris tribuloides | reverse complement strand
TTTAATATACTGTAGGTGATACATTTCAAGTCGACAATACTGGATGAATTTATCAATTCAGAACACAATGATAACGGAATCAAGTTCATCGTCTACGGTTTCTACTGTAAAAATTTCAATGTCAATCATTTCCTCTTTGTCGTAGACTTATCATGAGAAACTGCAATCAAGTCCAAATGTGTTGTGTCTCTTTGTATGGGTTCAATTTCACACTTTCATGAATACTCTAAGTGATATCAGTGAATTATCAAAAGCGTATACGTCCCCGCCGCAGGTGCATGTCTCTTTTTGATAAATCTAGTTTAAAACACAAATTTTCAGTCAAGTTTCAAGGAAGTTTTCAATTCAACAGAATTGTAGAGAAATAATGGTAAATATTTTGGGGCATTTCAAAAAGTGGAATTGATTTGCATAAATTATGATGATTAATGATTTCAAAATTATGTAAAGAAGTTTGGAACTCCCTACCAAGCCCCATCACATAAAAAAAATCGAAATCCGCCAAGATAAACAGAAGTAGATTATTTGTCATTTATCATTAACAGTGAATTATTCCAAAAAGAAATTGGATTATTAATTGTGTCATTGAGTTGTTCGTGATTCCAGATATCCTAGCAACCCCAAAATTGACATTAATTTGTTAACTTTTGAAGCCAATATATTCCATTCCAACCTTCACTTTCTCCGGACCATATAGCAAATTGCCCTTCCCTCATATTCCATAAATTGACATTCCATGTATCATATACACATCGCCAATTCCTTGCACTCCCTAGATAATAAAACATCCTCCCACATGCAAACTACCAAACACTCATTTGCTTAGGAACTTGATAATTCTACAACTTGTAAACTGCACCACCATGCCAACAGAAAAAAAGAATTCGCATTCCACAACATGCAGAGTTTAACAGTCACTTTTCATACCACACACAGACAGACACAGACACACACATATGCGCGCGCGCACACACACACACACACACACACACACATACCAGACACACACACACACACACACACACACTCGCGCACACACACGTACTGTATAAACCAATAAACCAACCCGTCAACCAATCAAACCAACTAAACTAACAAAATCGACAAAACCAACAAATTTAACAAAATAACCAATTTGTCATCAAACCAACCAACCAACCACCAACCGACCAACCAACCTGCCATCCACCAACCAAACAACCAATTACCACCAATCGACCAACTAACCAACCATCCAACCAATCAACCAACCAACAACCAAACAGCCAACCAACTAATCAACCAACAACAAAAAACCAAGCAAACAACCAACCAACAAACAAACCAACCAATAAAAAACAACCATTCAGCCAATTAACTACCACACAACCAACCAGCCAACCAACCACCAATTAACCAACTAACGAAACCATCTAACCAACCAACCAACTTACCTTTCAAGATAAAAAAAAACACATTTTTACCAAAACATGAAACACACTTGACAATAAGACAACTGTAGTCTCAGAATGTCTGCATTTCATTTGTATTGATTTATTAATTAGCTTATAATTGTAAACAGACCAACATCGGCATAAATACTCGACAACCTCGAACAAAACTGTACCACATAACCGACAAAAATATTCCTCCCACGGCTAAGAACAGAAAATATTGCAAGATTTACAATACACAGTCCAGACGGACGTATACTTAATTTAATTTCATTTGTTTATTTCATCAGTATGTAGAGAATTTCCTGTCATAACGATGTAGCATATAGAATGGGAAATATTTGGCTAAAATAGTCATTTGATAGGAGGTGGCAACTTTTCTTTTTCCTGCCAGAACTAGGATAGGATATGAAGACAAAATGAGAGGATAATACAAAAACAGGCATGTTTAGATATATAGAATTTTTCCTACAGAAGCAATGAATTCGATATTTAGGTTATTAGTATTAGAACTGCAATAAAATATTTCGTAAATCATAGTTGCAATTAATTTATGCAGTAAACAAATGTAAAGTGTTAAATTTTATTACACCTACATTTACACCTTTCCCTCATTCTTTCCTATTTTTGGGTCAATATACGCTCATTTGTTCTCACATTTTCATTAAATTTCTTTTCAAGGAACATGTAATTTATACATTTATTTTCCATGCAGATTCCATTATTTCACTTCATTTATCATAATACTACGAAATCAACATGTATAATTGACTGGTTTAATTTTGAATCCTATGTTTAATATGTACTGGGATTTTACCTTGATTTTATCGTTTAGTTTTTGGAAAATGTGAAAACGAAGTAAGTCAAAACAAATCAAATGCCTGTAATTCGACCTCCAACCCACTGTATTCATCGATCATTCGTTCATCCTACCCCGTAGACGTGAAATATATCACACCCAAGAAGTCACATTATTTAACCATAATTTTTGAGTTACAAGCCCGATCAGGTTTCGATGTCAATATTAACCCTTGCGCGTAAAGTTACATCTGTGCACTATCATACAATTGAATTGATCAATCGTAATAATTATTTTTCTCCTTTACCTTTGTACGAGAGACATTAAAAGTAGTTAGTGTGCTTAAGTAGCATCTATAGGAAAGTTATCACTTTCAATACCGCAAATAAAGAAAGCAAAATAAAAAAACTATGAAAAGAACTATTATTATTATCCGCTCAGAATAAATTCAGCGGGTAAAGAGTTAAAGACTATCGAACAATAAACAATTTCGGCAGGCAAAACATGCTTTTGCTGACGCTTGTGTGCCACATGATGGATTCGTTGATATAATCTTCTATTCATCTATACACATTTTTACAGTGCTATACCAAGAAGGAATGTAACGGCATTTCTGGGAACAACATTGCACATGGAGAGAGCAGCGACTGTCTCCCGGGAGGCACTTTAGAAACAAAATATGAAGAGTAATAATGATAATTGTTCTCAGATTTATCATTTTCATCATCATCATCGTCGTCGTCGTCGTCGTCGTCGTTATCATCACGATGATCACTATCGTCATTACAATTATTGTTATAATCTTTATCATAATAATTTAGTAATAACAGTTGTAATGATAATATTGATAACAATAATAATAATTAGTAGTAGTAAAGTAGGAGGAGTGGTAGTAGTTGTAGTAGTAGTAGTAGTAGTAGTAGTAGTAGTAGTAGTAGTAGTAGTAGTAGTAGTAGTAGTAGCAGTAGTAATAGTAGTAGTAGAAGTAATAGTAATAGTGATTGTAATAACAGTAATAGTAGTACAGCTACAAAATAGTGAACAGTTTACTGAAAAGTCCATGTATACATGCAATATAAATCCCACCTCAGAATAGAAGCGCTTCGTACACGCGTTGAAAATGAAAACGAACTCCGAGCGATTAGAAAAGATATTAAGTTACTTAAAATAATAATCTGAAAGAGTGCAATGAGTGCAGCCTGAAAACAATTGAAAAACACACTAAAGTTCACATTAGGAAGTTTTATTGATTAATTCCTGGAGTATACAAAACACCTTAAAAACCAATTGTCTTTTTTGTATAGATATTTCATGAATGTACAACGTTTTTGTACGAAACTGACACGAGGTTTAGTTGAATAAAATACTGCTAGGTCTGCTTATGTTTTTGTTTTCAGTCTCCAATATATATAAGCGAAAGTGCTGGATTGTACACTTCTAGAAATTCAGACATTAGGATATTTTGACATTCTGGCAGTTCAATTTCAATTGTATCAATGAGTTCTGAATTAAATAAAAGTGCTTGAATGGAAGATATAACACCCAAGAGTACAAAACTTGTAGACATTTATTGTGTATAGCTTGAGAAGGTCAACAGGAGTGGGCGAACGCTAGCTTGCCCCCCCCCCCTGCAAAAAAACATAAGGCCGTTAGTAGCTATATTTGTTGTATAGTTTTAAAAATTAATACATTACCTCCTCTTCACGAATCATGGCGTCTTCCAAACTGTCTGTGACAAGAAGGAGAAACGAAGACGCAAAAGAAAATAAAGAAGAGGAAAAAAAGACGAAGACGAAAACGAAGAAGAACAGGAGGAGGAAGAGGGGACAAAAAAAGATGGTGGAAATAAAGAGCGGGAAAGAAAGAAAAGAAAGTAAGGAAGAAGAAAAAAAACAATCTGTAGTTATTAACGGCGTGATTGAGAAAACTAAGAAAAATGCCTGAAGAACTTGATGATTTGAAACATACTTGTATACCAATGTATACACCAACTAGATTGTATATACAGGCAGGTAAGGTTAATCTTGACGGGGAAACGATCATTAATTTACCAGTTAATCTCACAGCTTGGTAGAAATTAATCATCTAGAAGTCTATACATCAAATTTCACCGTCATAGTATTTTCGTATTATTGTACAACATAGAGGAAATATGCAACTTTCAAGGCAGATACTATTCACAACATACTTGATTCGGGGGGGGGGGGATTGTATCCTAAAACTTTTAATCTGACCATTTTCGTATAGGTGATGCGAGTAATTTGTAGATCAGATTATCGCAAGACCTGCAAGTATTTACCCAATGTACATTATGGGATACATGCAACGTCTTATGTAGTATTTTTAAATGTTCCGAAAATGAGACGATTTCATTATTTTGCTGAATGGAAACATTGTTTCTTGTATAGAATATTTACCTCAAGAAAAGGTATGGAACTTCTTATATAGGAATTGCGAGAACACTGACCATTCAACAATACATTCAAAAGAAATGCCAAACACTTCTTTATCCAGTTGTTATCATGAAACTTAGTAATGTTTGTTCTCGTCTTAGAGTGTAGGAAATTCAGCAATGAATAACATATCATTTCTTGCTTTTTTAACATAGTGTCTTATAGTGTCATTTGCTACTAGAATATGTGTCAGTGGTAGTAATGGTAGAAGTACTGGTAGTAATGGTAGAAGTACTGGTAGTTGAACGAGTGGTACTAGTAGCAGTAGTAGTAGTAGTAGTAGTAGTAGTAGTAGTAGTAGTAGTAGTAGTAGTAGTAGTAGTAGTAGTAATAGTAGTAGTAGTAGTAGTAGAAGTAGTAGTAGTAGTAGTAGTAGTATAGTAGCAGTAGTAGTAGTAGTAGTAGTAGTGGTACTCAGTGGCGTACCGTGGGTCAACTCATTCAGCGGGGCACCTAGCCGCTCCCCGAAATTATATTTTAAGATGATGGAATTTGAGCAATATACGCCAAGCGAATGGTAGGGGTAAAAATGGTTTGGCGATTTCCACTTATTTTGTTACAGTGTATAAATTTGACATTTTTCGTGTTTATTTAAAAATGAATATATTTTGAAAATGAATATATTTTGAATATATGTCATAATTGGTTTAAAAGGAATTCCGCGAGCGAGCGTAACGAGCGAGCGGTTTGGAAAAAATGAACATCCAAGGATCAAAAAAACGCATTTTGTGGAATATTCTTTCAAAATAATTCCAAAAATTTATACTGCAATGTGAGCACAAACTGAATTATGCAGTGGTGTACCGTGGGCCAACTCCTTTCACGATAGGCCTATACTGCAATGAAAATGTATGTTGTCTACATGGGCATGTTTGCATATTATCACGAGTAGTTAAAAGGCGATTCCGCGAACGAGGGTAGCGAGTGAGCGGTTAGAAAAGTATATGCAAAATGTGCCATGTGTGTAAATTTTCAAGGAGGAATTTCCACACCGTTTGATTTTTAGGAGGGCATGTAACTATTGCTGGTTCTATGTAAATTAGGGTGGCAGTCATGCGAACGAGCGAGCGCAGCGAGCAAGCGGATTTGAAAGAGAAAAAAATTCTTTGGGGGAAAAGGGAGAAGGAAAACTGCCCTTAGTCAACGTATTACGCCATGTATTCTGTTTCAACATAAATCGGTCAACTTGTATATATTTTTTGAGAATGAAAAAAAAATGGAGCCTAATTTTTCCCGACCAGACGAGCAAGCAGTCATAATTATATTTTGTCCTTTTAACTATTTAAGCAGTGGGACAGAGGGAGTAAGTCAGATAAGCAGCAAGCATTATAAAGAATTGTCACAAATGAAGTATCTAAATTTATATTCTGGAACATTTCAATGATTAATAAGTAAAGCAATCCAATCAACAATTGAAATACGGTACACTCTTCAAATAATTGAAACAAATTATTTAGATTTATGAAACGGCCAGCAAGAGTACAGTTTTGTAAGCGGCGAAATACCTGAATTTCAACTCACTACATTACTCTCAATGAGAGTAACTTTACCTCATGAGGTCGTTTCGTGAAATATAAAAAGGGTTTTTAACTAAATACGGCGTCTCTGCCGCGATAAATAAATTGGGACTGCACAAACATGTCATAACCCATATGAGTTAACAATCAGACCACATTATTGTATAAGCAGAAGTTTTAGATAATAAAACAAAGTTCACTGTGATTCTGTACAGTGCATCCTGTGATTTTGTGATATTTTTACTTGAAAGGATTATCCACATGGGTTTAGCCAGATAAACACAGTGAGCAGGAATGATCATGCTATGCCAAGATCTACTTGAGATACATTTGAAGCTGTAGAAGTGGAATATATTTGACATTTTGAAAAAAAAAAATCTGATCTCGTGTGACTGCTCTACATTACTGCCCTGGATTCTACATAGTCCCAAGCAAACACCTTCATGTACTGCGAGTACCTTTTTCAGCAATCTCTGGTCTACTTCATACTCATCCTATGCACCAGTGACTCTTTTCAACCCATCCTGGATGGTTGAGACTCATCTTTATTGTCAACAATAGTTTTCTGGATCAGTCTCAAAGGTCAATCCTCCCATCAATGCATTCCTTTGTTACGGATACTTGGCTTTCTGATCTTGCCTGCAGGAACCAGAAACAGCACCCAATTACAAGACAATACAGACAATCTTCTAAACAACACAAAGTTTCTTAATACTATTCGCAGCATCGTATCTGACATGATAGTGGACAAACTAAAAAAATGTGGAAGAACAGAGACAGGAATATGAAGGGCGTATCCTTTATCTTGAGTCTACGCTAGCAAGGAAGGATAAGGAAATATCTGATCTACAGAAAAAGCTGCAAAGTGAATATGAAAGATGTACACAACTGAACTCAAGATGTGACAACCTTGAACAATACAGCCGCCGCAATAACCTTCGAGTATTCGGTATCTCTGAGTCAAAGGACGAAGACACCGATCAAATTGTCGTCGAAGTTGCTCAGAAAATGGGCCTCAAGCTGTCAGCGCATGATATTTACCGATCACACAGAACAGGAAAACCCCAACCTCTCAGAACCACGCCCGACACGACACCCAGAATGGAGCTAAACTCACAAAAAAAGGAAAAACCTCGGCCAATTCTAGTTAAATTCACCAGCTACAAACCTCGGCACCAAAACATGAATTCGCGCGAACGAAAAGGCCCAAAGAAAACTGGAATCGGCATAGTAGAGGATCTTACCCAGTCTAAACTCCAACTTCTTAGGACCACAGCAACACATCCTGCTGTTGAATAAGCATGGACAACAGACGGCAAAATCATTGCCCTCCTGAAGGCAAGTAACGGAAAGAAAATCACGAAACTGATAGCAACAAAACAAGACTTGGACAATCTTCCCAAGGTAGCATAATTTGGATATTTTTTCCACCTCTATGATGAACGGACAATTTCAGTATTTTAATTTGTGTTAATATCTTAGTTCAACAATTGTACGACTATTACAGAGCTGCCATCTGACTTGATAGTGTTTTTCCATTATTGAAAGTATGGAGAAAATATGATTTTTTTTAAATACAAAATTATATGTTTTCTCTTAATTTGGATGTTTATACTTAATATGTGTTGCGTACCAATATATATTTGTTTTCTCTTTGCCTACAAAACATGATTTCTACTGTGCATCAGTATTTTTTCCTTTTTGTTTAGCAGAGATTGGCAGTTCTGCTATTATGTCCGTGAAGGAAGATAATGTATGGCATCTCGCACGATCCAGCTCACTCTTCGTCTAGTGTATTTATGTTTTTGGTCTGTATACTCTCGCTTTTATCCATGTTTTTACGTAGTATGTAATGAACCGGTCAAAACCATGCAATTTTATATCAAACACAGTGTCAGTGATACTTCAGTAATACATTTATATGCCAGTGTACATAGATAATATCTACGGTATACATGAACTGTAATATTATATGAATAGAAATGATGCTCACTTATCTCTTTCTGATTTAAATGATATTTTGCTCTCTCTTTCCAATGAAATGTTTCAAGTATTGCACTTTTATTGCAGAAGTTTGAACAGAAATTATAATGAAATTGAAATATTATTTAAACAAATACAGTATCAATTTAAAATCTTAGCACTCACAGAAACTTGGTTGAAAAGCAATTCTTTACATCCTAACATATTCAGTGAGTATGTATTTGTTGGGTCAGAACGCAAAGATAAAAGAGGAGGTGGTGTTGGGTTCTGCATTCACAACCAATATCTTTGTTAACATGTTTTTCAAAAATTTTAGAAAAGTGTATTGACGTGCAATTATTAGAATTTTTAGACAAAAATAACATTTTGTACAACAAACAATTTGGATTTAGAGAAAAGCATTCAACTGTTTTAGCAGTAAGTGACTTCTTATTGAACCTAAATAAAGCTTTTGAAGAAAAAGAAAATTTATTGGGATTATTTTTAGACCTTAAAAAGGCTTTTGATAGCATTGATCATGAAATTTTGTTCACGAAATTACATTTTTTTTTTAAATAAGGGGTGTACCTTTGAAATTATTTAAAAGTTATTTTAAAAATAGACAACAGTTTACTACTTTTAACTCAAACAATTCTGAAATGCAAATTACAACTTGTGGTGTTCCACAAGGATCAATTTTAGGACCTATTTTATTTTTAATTCATATTAGTGATTTACCGTTTTCTTCATCTGTTTTACAGTTTTTAATGTTTGCCGATGATACCAATATATTTTTGAAACATAAAGATTTACATCACGCTGAACACCTGATGAACTCGGAGTTAATTAAAGTGCATGAATGGTTTTTTTAGCAAATAAATTGGTTTTAAATGTATCTAAAACACATTTTATGTCATTTGGAAGTACCTTAAAAACACATAATGTAGAGATTTTTATTGATAATAAGCAAATTGAACAAGTTAAAACAGTCAAGTTTTTGGGAGTTTTTATTGATGAAGAAATGAAGTGGAAAAGCCATGTTAATAGTATTCTGAATAATGTTTCGAAAAGTGTCGGTGTCATGAGTAAACCCAGAGAATGTTTACCAGATCGTATTTTATTATTGCTTTATAATACTTTAGTGCTCCCACATTTAAATTATTGTATTATACTCTGGGGATGTTGTAATCAGTATCTTTTAGAATGACTTAATAAATTACAAGAAACAGCTGTCCGATTAATTACAAAGTCAAATTATCTTGCTCACACTAAACCCCTATTCATCAAACTAAATGTATTACCTATATTTTAATTTTATCAATATAATCTTGGAATATTTATGTTTTTATTTCACAAAAAGTTATTACCCGATTTATTTAATTCGTTGTTCATTAAAAAAGTGATAATACATAATTACAATACCAGAATCAAATCCCAAATTTGTGTTCAATATGGCCGTAATAATTTTTCACAGAGTATGTTAATTTATAAAGGACCTACTTTTTGGAACCAACTACCCACTGAAATTAAAGAGAGCATATGCTTAAATTCATTGAAAACTAAATTAAAACATTTTCTATTGAATTCTATAATATAACTATTGTATCCCTGACATGATAATTTCTGACACGTAAGTCTTTCTGACACTCTTATTTACTTTGATATGGTTATATATACATTTATCTTCTTGGGGGGGGGACCATATTTTTGACATTTACTTTGATTTGTGGTTTTTGTTTGTTGATTTGTTGCTGTATTGTTTCACTCGTGGGGAATAATACATATAAGTTTTTTAAACAAAACTTCTCTTAATCCCTCCACATCCATTAGTATTTGTTGTGTTACTGTTATTTTGTTAATTTGGTTTCATAATACATGTAAGTTCTTTTCGTGTGTTTGTCAATCATCCATTACTTTTGTATTGTATTGAATCATGTTTTTTAAATGATTGTGGAAAATAAATTGAATTTGAATTTGAATTAGAATGAACGTAATGACTTACGCTGATTTTATTTCAAAAAGTGCAGTAAATACAATTCCACCTCGGTTCGCCCCAGTTTTCTTTTTCTTTTTTTCTTTCTTTTCTTTTTTCTTTCAGCCGATTCTTTCAGATCGACTCCACATATACCGGAAGTGACCTAACGCACCAGGACGGGCTTTGCTCCACTCACTCCTCTCGGCCGGCATCGTTGCCGCAAAAATCAGTCCCGCTGTAACAATCATGCGGAGCAGCATTTGCCTTTGATAGATGGCAATGAAATTATCATATATTGAATACATTTGTTGCAATCATAATTTTGCACGAGATCGACGAATGTGATTTCTACGGCGAAATGCAGTGTGCAAGTACCTCGTTTATTCAACTTCATCGATACAGCAATTATAAGCACAAATTTGAATATATGCCAGACCCCATTTTTTCTGTATGTCGGTATCACAACAAAGGACAAACTCTATCAATAATTTCTGTAATCATGTATCTTGTATAAACACAATTTCATATAACTTTTGTTATCAGGTAGCTTCCATATTTTATAACTGGAGAATTACTTTACTTGATATACCTAGTCACGTCAGTAATACTAAACTTTTGATAGGCATATATGAAATCTACCACAGTGTGAACTGGTCAGCTTCAGGGGCTCCGCGCCCTGACCCCCGATAAATATCACCATGTTCTGAAATAACCTGCCAACAGCAATTCATAATAAAAAAATATAACACAGGAGGGACAAAAAGAAGTCTAAAAGTGTGGTGCTTTTTAATTATTGTCAATTGTCCATTTCACGAAGCAATAGTGTTATCAGAGGGGTAAATTAAGCTCATAAACCGCTAGAACTCGTCAGCTTCAGGGGGCTCCGCCCCCTGACCCCCACCCGGAACCCTACAAGGGATTGTAAGGTGGGCCCCTGGACCCTGCCTGTTAGGATGGTCAGTCCCGTTTTCTTGATATAACCACCCCATCAAAAAATCCTGGATGACGGTGTAAATAAACACTTATAATTGCGTTTTGTTCTCGCATTATAGTTTAAGTTATTTCAATTACTTGAAAGAATATACCACAAAAACGCGTTTTTCTTCTTGGATTTTCAAAGTTTTCCCCAAACCGCTCGCTCGCTACGCTCGTTCGCGGAGAAGCTTTTTAACCAAATATGAACGTGCCGTTTTTATTACAAAATGGCTGGAAAAAAATTACACTTTAACACAAAAAATGGCAAAAACAACCCCCTTAACATTTCACTACCACTATACCGTACACTTGGCGTACGCAGCATTTTAAATCCACCATCTGAAAATACCATTTCGAGCGAGCGACTGGGTGCCTCCCCCCCCCCCAATGAGTGGACCCACGGTACGCCACTGCCTGGTGCCTTTTGCAACTTCCAACCTTTGGCAGGCCAGCAGGGTATCAGGAAAAAGCAAATCTTTTTCAAGCATATAGTCGATCACTGGCAAGCTGAAATTAGTTGTACAGAAACATGTTCAAATCATCTTTAATTATATAATGACTAGCTGGAAATTGCATTCAGATCAATTCATGGACCCCTTTTTTTAAGTTACAGAATTTAAAAAAAAATTATTGAAAGGTCCATGCTCTGGTTATTTTCTCCCATGCATTATTTTAAAAAAAAAGTTAACAACAAAAACGAAAAAAATCGGTACATATATAACTCTCAAATTATAATGCAAGAAGGCAAACCTCACAAATTCCAAAAATTGCTAAAAGACTATACATTTTAAACATCATGGACATGTACATCATTTTTTCAGAAAATTAAATATCTGCATAAAAAGCAGTACCACTAAACCAGTTTCATTTTTAAATATTATCTAAAAATAAGGTTACATGTTTGTTCCACTTCTGAAAAGTTCTTTCATTCAGCATTTAACAATGTTTCCAGATTTAAAAAAAGAGAGCATAACCTTTCATGTTTCTATTGTCTCTGATAAGGTCTGAAATTGAAGCCCTGAAAAAAAAATGCAGTTCAAAATGATTATTTGAGTGCTTGTATTTAGGTGAAAATAAATGAGCGACTATTCCAGTTTTTCCCCATAGACTCTGTGTTGTAGAATTTTTGTCCACAGAACATTGAATTATTTGTTGATTCATCTGTGCATACTTCACTAGTGACAGCATTGCTGTCTAAGTTTTGTGTTGTAGGGTGTTAAATGTCCATTCAAACACTATCATAGAGATAAGATACATGTATATAACTTTGACAGTTTTTTTAAAATGGGGCTTCCACAATTAATACAGAACTTTAATGTCTTTAAGGTTAGCCTTGGACCTGAAGTAGAATGGTACTCTTTTATCCAATTTTGGATTATCTATATACATTCACCCTGATCATTTTCAACAAGTTTCCCTTTTTTGCCTGTAAGAGAATGAGCCCCCTTGTTTTCTGAGAAATTTCACACCATCCACTTGTAAGATGGTCATGGAATTATGGAATGGCATAATGTAATAGGAATCAGATTAGCAAGATCATAAGAAAACAACAGACTTTTCAGGGTTAAAAAGGAAATTGTGGTTGTTTTTTTGTTCTTAAATTGATAGATTTGGGACTACTGTAAGAGTGTAGAAACATCACACTATCATCAAGAAGTTAAAACTGATCATCAATCTGTTACACAGAGCCACAATGTTGTTTCTGCTACTAGTCATTTTTATAAGGTGTCATGTCCG
>JZLH01S0142924.1:0-12933 GCA_001188425.1 Eucidaris tribuloides | reverse complement strand
CTATGTTTTTATTTTGTTACTCAAACATTATTTATAACTGTTCGTTGTACGTCATAAAAATCCAGTCAACCATAAAGAAATGAAATACCTTTATTCACATGTTTATATATGTACATTACATCACCGTTGTATATATACACAAATACCAGGATGTACTTGGCTGAATAAGTGCTTCACTCATATGCTATTAAGGTCGTTATATATTATTTTGAGATTTTTAGTAATCAACACTTTTCACTGTCAATTCAGAATCACATTAAAGGCAGTGGATCTCATTTGCAAACATCCCCACAGACCAGGAACATATAATTTATGCCCTTACGCTATTAATGAAGGGCATGTCTGTGAAATCTGGGGGAGAGTAATTGCTTAGAATTTGAAAAATGTGAAAGAAAAACAATAGCCGTTTAGTGTACGTTCTATGGCAGGAATTTTTCCTCGCGAGAAAAAATTCAAATCAGAGTCTAACGGTCACTATAACTCCACTAAAACTGAGTTTCTAGCTCCTTTATTTTGCTAAAGGTTCCCAGATGGCATTTTCTTCTAAATGCCATTGTATTTACACAATGTTAATTTTTAGGCATGCAAAAGAGATGCCCTGCCTTTAAAGGGCATTGACATGATTGGGAGAAGTCAAAATGCACCAAGAACCAAACAGGTTGAAACATACATCAATGTATACACCAGTTGGAGTGTATCTCCTGGCTGGAATGACTTGTCTTGAATTTGGTTACTTGTGGATAAATAAGCATTCATTTACCAGAAACATATTCCAGTGTATACACCAGCTGGAGTGTATCTCCTGGCTGGAAGGATTTGTCTTGCATTTGGTTACTTATGGAGAAACAAACATTCATGTACCAGTATTGAATTACTCCAGTGCCCTAATTATAATAGAAATCAATCCCATACAAAGCTCTGCAACAAATTCGCCCGCCACAATGAGTACTGATGGGGATTGTTTAAAAAGTAATGCACATTTGACTATGAAATTTAGACATCACAAGCCTTGAACAGTGTACTTGATTCTAGAGAAGTTTTATCCGAAATTAGGGCTTCTTTTAATCCTGCTATTTACCTTTAAGGTCTTTACATATTATTTTGGGATTCTTTTAGTCATCAAGTCCTTCCAGTGTTTATGACTATGCGCGTCCGCTACAAATTGGTACGAGTAGGACGCAGTTCCGTTCATAACACTTTCTTTATCGCGATATTATAAAAAAGAAATCCCGGATTTACATGAAAAGGGGCTCAAGTAGGCCTACTTATCACAATAAACAAGTGGACTAATAAGATTTTATGTCAAGATTAGATCAAACATATATTTATTATCTCATTTTGTGACACAAAGGCCAAACTACAACAAGTTTTACAATTACGAACATTAAATAGATATAAATGTATATACATGTACAATAAAAAAAAAATGTCAATACAAATACGGGGCATTAGAAATAATAATGCAAGGACATGTACATACAAAAATAGGTATAAAACTAATAAATATGAGAGTAGATACACAAACTGGTCCACACATTTGGCAAGAATATAGTTCCCTCTCCCCCAATTAAATTAACAACACCAATAACAACAATAAGAAAAAAAATCAAAACATTAGAAATTTTCATTCAGCTGCACAATATTGTAATTAAGATCCAAAACGAAAATTGATGGAGGTTAAATGAAAAAAGCTCATTCACTTTGCTTGTATGTATTTTTTGTATCTCTAGTATTTAATTATTTCCGCAGGGTGGACTCTTAAGTTTTTAACTGATATTAATCAGGGGCCCATATACTTATTTTAAGTACAAAATAATTACATGTAGAGCAATATTACAATCATTGATGAAATAATAACAATGCTTTATATGAGGAAATAGATTGAAGCACTACTTGGATGTGTATTGTTCTGCCAAGACAATTTAACTATATAAAATTACTTACTTCTTTATGATTAGAAAAATAATGTTATAATAACATTTTGAATTAAGTTAGAAAACTTCAGGTGGAAAGAACTTTACCACCGAACGTCGCTACCAGTCCGTAATACGTATCTTCATAAGTAATTATATTATATTCATTTACATTTGAAACCTTAGTTATTTTTCTCTTTTGTTAGCGAATAACAACTCTACAAGGGATCATCGAAGACAAAATTTAACAATGATCACAGTTTACAAAAAAATGTGAGCTACATAATTCTCCATGCTCTAATTGTCTTTGGTAAGGTCTAAAAAAATGAAACCCATTTCCTCCATATAGACGACTGTGTTATTAATCGAGACTTCTTTATACTCCATCGCAGTAATAAGTCACTCGTGATGTTTATCTGTTCATATACCTTGCTATAGTGGCAGCATAACTTTCCAAACTTCTGTATTCTAGAATAATTGCCTATTTGAGCACTAATGTGTAGCTCAGATATTAATGATTTGTTTTTAATTGAAAGCTGCACAATGTTATTGTGTCTTAAAAGTAAAACTACATGTATGTACAGTAGTATACTTATTGGTATACATGGTGCATTCCGGGTGCATTGAGTAGTGTGTATTCGTTTTGATCAAACTTGAAATGGACCCCAAATAGTCAAGATCAATCAGATATTTCATACACTTAAATTGAGGTAAATCAATTCAGCAAAATGTTTCAATCTGTTTGTGTGACCGATCCTCTTCCTGACTCTATCTTATAATTAGTAACAGTTTATCTTGCTATTGTTTGGACGAATTTCCCGTCAAAACAAAAGGAAGGATAGGGTAAGGATATAAATTTAACAACAATGGGACAGACCGAGCTTAGTTTGAGTTATTACGGTGAGGTTTCAGTCGAGACAATGTAATTTACATAATTATGTGAAACGGGGTTTCCACAAAATTCTATTGTCAGTACAAAACAAAGAAATTCAGTAGACACAACTAAACTGTTGCCTTGTATTGTGTAATATCGAGTAACATCGTGCCAATCACCTAGCAAAGTATACACATAATTAAAAATATATAAAAATTACACAAAATAGGACAAGAAATAAACCACTTGACGGCCTTCCTTCTTTTTCAAAATGTAAACATTTGTATACAGAGATATATGATCGATAGTATATCAAAAGACCCTGAAGTGTTCAGGAAACATATGAATAGTATTGAAACTACCATCAATTCTTTAAAGGTAAATGACATGATTGGGGGTAGTCCTCAACTTGGGCTAAAACTACTCTAGAATCAAGTAAACTATGCAAGGATTCTCCTGTGAAAATCTTGTAGTCAAACGTTGACTCATTCTAAAATAACAAATATCAATATCCCTCGTGGCAGGCAAAACTTCTGTGTGGCTCTCTAAAGGTCCTATTTTTATCGTGCCCCGATAGAATTAATGTTCATGCTTGCTTCTCCTTAGGTAACAAAAAAATAGAGACAAATCCTCCCAGCTGGGAGATCCACCCCAGCTGGTGTATAGTTGGTATATATTTCAACTCATTTGGTTCTTGAGGCATTTTCAAATGTTCCTAATCATGTCACTAACCTTTAAGATGAATGGGATATAATACGGTACTTTTCATTGTTTTTATTTTCGATGGTTGTAAAATATGAGTGTATATAGTATAAACAATGGGCCAAAAACTGGTCGCTCATAGATTTTTTTAAACATTATAAAAGTATTTAAATAATCCGTTTGAAATACATCTTTTGTCAGAGACACTAGTTGTGTGTGGAGGATAATGTAGATGAGATGTTTTAAACTGGAAACATATAGTAAGACAACGCCTTCAAGATAGACATGTCATTTTTACTACCAATTTATCTGACATAATAATATTTTATTTTCATTCTTCTAAGTGGTACAGAAACTAGACGCACCTGTTTGTGATTAGCCTCATCTCATGACCTAGGACAACATGACGCCCTAAAAACACAGTTATACAAGTGTAGATCAAAGCACACACACCTTACCATTTTAACGGTCGATCCAAAAAAAGACTGATTAAAAGACTATCGGAAACATGAGGAAATCGGAAGTCAGTAGACAAGAGCCACCAAACCCACGCTATGGCATTCATTTTTTTTTTGTCACCCAGTTCAGGAAATTTCAAACGATGCAGAGCAACCAGTGATTGTCCGCTGAACTTTCAGATAGAGAATATCCTCATTGTGGCTGGAGAGCGTTTGGAGTCAGCTTCTCCCATTGTTCTCGCTCGTCGCATCGAGTCAACAACCATCTACCAGACCACTTTCATGATTTAGTTATTAACTTTAATCATTAACTTATACCCTCATCGGATAAGGAGATCGATGTATTAAATATGGATCAGAATGCAGTGTGAAACCGCATCAGAAAACTTGGATATTTTTGTTAAAAACGAGGAAACCGATATTTTCATTCAACCTGCTGACATACGCCACAAAACGCAAACGCATGCTGTACGTACACAGGACCAAAAGGATGTTGAAGCGAACCAAAAGTTTGTTACAGATTTGCTTACCTAAATGTTTCACACAGGATTATTAATGAGCATGCTTCTGGTCTAATCATAATTGTATCCTGTCGACTCTCAGGAGCGTTTGTTTTCCAGGTAACTATTGATGAATTCTGTACAACAGTAAAGTATATTTTGATTTCTCTTTTGGTATCTGTTTTACGAATAGCGGGACAAAGTTACAACATGGCGCCGTTGCATGAGTTATATCTGTGGAAGCTTTGTTACATGATACTTCTGGCTTACATGGTGTCTGGACAAGGTATGGAGAATCTACTCGACTGCTCAGCTCGACCAGTGCAAGGAACATCGTTCCGTATGGGATCGTTTATCTTTCTCGAATGTGGATGGAGAAATGAGAGCGGGAATGACACTCAGCAGTTGGAGTTAGCCTGGTTTCGGCGGGAAATATCGGGAAATCTAAGCGAAATATCAGCAAGCCATATGGAAACCGTTAAATGGCGACTTGCGCAGGATGATAATGGAATTGATTTTGTATGCGTGCCCACGAATGGGAGTCAAGTCTTAGAAAGTCCATCTTGCGTAAGGCGACCACTCGCGATCCCGCCGACGGTATCGATCGTAAGTACGCCCGGGACCCACGTGATAGGAGAAAATAATTTATTTACGTGTAACGCCGATGGGGATCCGGGAATTGCCGAATACGAGTGGTATGTGAATCGCAGCCGAATTTTGCCGAGGGACCACGAAAATTTTGACACGGATCATTATGTTGTTGGCAGTAATAATCATAAATATCTAACGGTTGGATCTTTAAATGTTACGGACAACGGCACAGAAATAACATGTTTAGCACGGACTACAACCGGCATAGCTAACAATAAAAGTTTGGTGCTGGTGGTAGTCGTGGAAGGTAAAAAAAGTACATCGTTCTTATCCGAATCGGTTGTTCTAATCGCATGCCTTTGCGCAGGGGGCGCCCCAGTTTTGTTTCTCATATGCGTGTGCGCCATATGGGGTGTACAGCGATCTTGCCGTAAGCGTCGCAGAGGCTACGATATTGACTACAGCGGTAGCTTTAAAAGCGATACCGATAATAATCCTGCAGCTACACCGGAAGGGAACACGTCACTTTCGAGACCACTCCATAACAACCACACCCATTCACCCGGGAGTTCCGGCCAACATGGGCACGGCACCGTCGCTGCCGCGATTCAACGACCCAATTTCTTCCGGCAGAAGTTAGTTCGGCTCAGTCAGATGATCTTTGCACCGGTTCGCTATGTCGACGACGAATCCATCTATGAGAATACGACGCCGAGTTCGCAACACACCACGCTGAACGATCTCAGCCGTGGAGGCTCCCTTCAAAAGCACCATGATGTCAGTCGTGGGGGCTCCCTACAGATGTCACATCGCCCGTCGCTCAACAACACGCCCTCTACGGTGTCGACGCCGCTGAGTGCGCCCCCAGTGTTGCAAAATGACGAACAGGACTACGAAAACTTTGTCCCTCCGCATAGGGCATACGAAAACACCCCTTCGATTCTGGATAGTCCGACATCCCCAACCTGGTGATGTGGTTAATTGTTAATTCAGTCACGTGTGGTCGTCGTGATTATGTAAATCTCTATAATGTAGATAATGTATGTAGATAGTAACTGTTATGTAATAGTTTTAAAGGACAACATCGTAAATCTTTGTAATGTATAGATAGTGTATGTAGAATAGTATGTATTGTGTATTTTGTTTTAAATGAAAACATTGATGTGTTTCTTTTATTTTGCAATTTTACATATTTTTATCAGAAAATCGTGCAAAATCAAATGTGCAACAAATAATCAAGAAATGTTAGTATTTCTGAAGAAACCATAAGTCTTATAATACAAAAGCATACTTTTAGTTAAGCTGCAGAAAAAATACCATTTTAGATATCAAAATTATTTCCAACATACAACAACGAAAAGTAACTTAAGATTTCATTTTTCATGTTACATTTACTTTTGGTTTTATTTTCCTTTCAACTAGTTCCAGGGATTGTCATAATTGTTTCATACTTGATAATTTGACAAAACTTTGATGCTATTAGATTAAGTTTGATAAGTTCTTTGGTATATATTTTATACCGAAGGCTGGGTAAATAAACCATGGAAAGCATCCCGTATTTACGAATGCATAACATTAGAATAACAGACAACTTAAGCAATTTCGTAATTTTGTTTAAACAATTCTCACTAATGTTGGCAAAGTTGTCAGTTATCATGAAGCCGTAAAGTTGATTTTACCTGCTGTACCAACTCCAACAAACAAACAAACAAAGAAACAAACAAACATAGAAACAAACAACCAATTAGTCAAAGAAAGAAAGAAAGAAAGAAACGAACAACTAATCAGTCAAAACAAACAAACAAACGAAAGAAGTAACGGCGTAGGACCAGGGCTAACAGTGCACTCGGCTATTAAATAGTCAATCTTAAAGAAAAAAAAAGCACGATGAAAGTATTCTACACTCATCTGTTAACAAAAATCATCAGACTGGTATTTCGAATTTGAGGATATCTGATGAGACAATTTGACACTATTATATATTATATCCCTCATTGTAAGTTTCTTGAATTCTGGTTGGTCAAAAGTATGTCACATGATCAAAAATAAACACATTATTCTGTGAGTCTAGTTCTGAAAGTACTATATCTTTCGGAGAGGACAATGGTAAAGTACTATGGGAATCTTATCGAGTCCCATAGTACATTAATCTCTCAACAATGTGGGCGCTATACTATTTGCCCCACCCTCGCCACCCGCGACCGACTAGTACCCAACAGCGGGATCGCGATTTGAGCTTAAAAAGCCGAATAAATCGTGTGTACAAAACACATGTACCGTACGCTATTTTTTTTCCGTGCGCGTGAAAGACATTATGCGTGCTACACCCGTATGAAAGTCTGGCGAAGTTTAAGATTAACACTGGGTTAAACTCGTCGAGTTTGAGTTAGGATCATAGTTAAAATAAGAATGAGAATCAAATTAGTGTTTTATAGGTTTATGAAATTGGTACTCGATTAACTAGAGTGTACGTTAATGGAATTGTATCCCTATCCGTACTGCGAGTAAAAATATCGCGCACCTGTATGCCGTGCGACACACACTTACTCGTAGGGGTTACCGTAAGCACATTTCATTTTCCTTTTTATTTTCCTTTGTGTAATTTCCCGGTTAATTTGATGACGGATATAAAACAAATATATCCTATCCTGAGAGTCTCTGTTTGAAACTATGACGCCCTCGGTTACGTTGGCTGTTAACTATTTTCCCGAGGGGCTGCGCCCCTCGGGAAAATAGTACAGTCCTCGTAACCTTGGGCTCGTCATAGTTTCAACCAGAGACTCTCGTATCAGTATATATTTGTATATTATAAACTGCATTCATATACTCTTGTTCATTGATTGGTTAAATGTATGTCACATGATGAAAAATAAACACACTACCTTGCGAGTCTGTGAGAAAGTACTATTTACGGATCCGTAAATAGTACTTCAAAGCCGTAAATAGTACTTTTCTCGCAATCTGATTTGCTTCACGATTTGTTCGATCTGTCGGCATTTAGCCAATCAGAGGTTAGCTCATGCTGGCTTATGCCAGCAGCGAATATTCACCGCACACCAAAACCAAGAAAAAAAGGCAGGAAATGTTGAGTTTTTATTATGAAATTTAAACAATGGTGCCATAAATGTGACACTATCGGAAAGGTATGTCTTAGTTTTTTCACAATAAACTTTTATATATTTCGTCTTGCCGCTCCCTGCGGCGAGGCTGCGCTGTGGCAGGAGCTACAGCTATATGCTACACAGTCAACGATTGCACAGGTAGCGAATGTCTAAAATAATCTGGCTCATTTCGTGTCGCCGATAGCTTAACGAACTGGACGTCTAACTTACCATCATCGGCAGATGTTAGTTGGGAATACTGAAATTAAATTGTTTGCTATAAATTGACCAAGTGTGAATTCTGGGGTAGCAAGTTACGCCCGACGCTATATTATTCCACGAACTTTCGGAACTCTTGCTTCATATAGCTAAAGAACACGACACTGTCTTGTCAAGTCACGTTGTGTGGTTACATTGGATAGCGCGCATGTCACATATCTCTTAGAGTTTATTGCGCGTGTGACCCGGGTTCGAAGCCCACGCTACAGTTCTGCTTTTCATGATATTTTTTTTTACTTTTTTCTTTCATTAATGTCTTGGGGGTACAAGCACTGTTCTGTACGGTAAGCATGTAGTCGTTACTTACATTATTTAATTGTGAATAGTGATCTATAACGTAAGTTAGATCTCACGTTAGTTAACGCCGAATTAACGTTAACGTTAATTGCATACATTTATTGAAATCTTTTAACCATGCAATCAATAAACAATTAATATATGAATGTAGTTTATAAAACAAATTTGTACGGCCTTCATTCGAGGCTCTAGTTTAAAACTATGGTCCCTCGGTGACTGCAATAGAACTATTTTGCTTCGGGGCTACGCCCCTCAGCAAAATAGTACTATTGCAATCACCTCGGGCCCTATAGTTTTAACTAGAGCCGCTCATGGCCGTACATATTTGTATAGTATTGTCTGACATCGTGTACGGCAAATGATGATAACATCGAAGGCTTTCAAATCAAAATTGCGTTTCTACCTTTATGTATTGTTTTGCGAAGGAAGTAATATTTTGAGCAGCCAAACGACTCTGCAAAAGGAATACGATTTATTGCGTCAATGGTTTAGAATTAATGAAATGGAAATTAATGCTAACGAAACAAACGTCATGGTATTTGGCACCAAACGCAAAGTAAAAGGTCAGATTCTCAGAATTTCTCATGGGGAAGAGTACCTTGTGAATGTTACTCATACTAAGTATCTCGGTGTAACTCTTGACCAGAGTCTAAACTGGTCATTGCACATATCGAATACAATTAGCAAGATCAATCGAGCAATAGCGTGTATTAGGAGGATAAAGTCAATTTTAACAGACAAAATCCTTGCACAGCTGTATTACTCGTTTATCCTACCCCACATAGACTATTGTTCCGTGGTTTGGGGAAAATGTAACAAAACGGACTTGATTAAGCTACAACGCACCCAGAACAGATATGCAAGACTAGTTCTTAATGTAGACAACACAACCACCAAAGAAACTCTACTAAATGATCTCGGATGGCAAAGCGTTGACAGTAGAATTAACTATCAGTATTGTATTTCTGTCTTTAAAATACTTAATGACTTAGCACCCTATTACTTGAATGATCTTGCTACAAAACGCCATACATATTATGTCACCCGCCATTCTACGTTAAACCCTCTGTTCATTCCAAAACCTAATACTGAATTTAAAAAGCGGTCATTTTCGTTCGTAGCACCTAGTATCTACAACAAACTACCAACCTATATTCGTACGGCAACTACACTCAATTCTTTTAAGACCCAATTACGCTCAATCAACCTGTCATCATTAACATAATGCAGCAAATTCATGGTTTATGCTTGTTATAATCGTACACAAATAGAAACCAAACTTTTATGTCGTGTTGGTTTCTGGGTATCATTACTCGTTTTGATTTTGATTTGTTTTGTTTTATTTTGTAAAGCTTTCAGCTCAGCATAGTTCAATTCAGTTTAGTTTAGTTTAGTTTAGTTTAGTTTAGTTTAGTTTAGTTTAGTTTAATTTAGTTCAGCTTAGTTTAGTTTAGGTGAGTTAAGTTTGATTATTTATTTGTTATGTTATTTTGTGTATTACTCTCTTTATGGTTTTTGTACAGTATAATTTCTCATTGTGTATGTAATATTTCTGTCAACAGGGCTCTTTTGAAAAGCAGGCCTCTTGGCTCTGAAAATATTACCCTGTTTTTAAATAAGACTGAATAAATAAATAAATAATAAATAAATGTATGGATATATAATTGTAAATATAATACTCATGTGTATATATCACAGTTGTATTTTTAAATATATTAAGTTTCATCCACAAAAAGGGGCAATATTGATATTGCTTATGCGTTGCCAGCCAGATGCTTTACATGTTTGATCAATAATAGATAGTTCTATCTGAAACTATGTGTAAAAGATATAAATATATATGTATATACACGTACGTATGTATTATGTATATTTATTTTATGTCAATGCATGATTTTTTAAAACAAAAATTCATCCTAGATGGATGGAAGCACGCATTCAGAAGCACCATAATTGGCATGTATTTCCTGAAGATAGACATTATACCTATAATTGTACTAGATTAAGAGAAAAGTTTAAATACGAAATACTTTCACAATGACAAGGAAACCGCGGTTTTAACTTCATAACATTTTGTCAACAAAAATGAGACATGGTTTTCCCCCATGACAATCCGGAATTTCGTTTTTAACTAAACTGATATAATAAGTATTAAATCTTAAAGACACGTTTTAACAAAGGCCATAGTTTAAATTATCTGAGCTACATTATTCTCCATGCTGTAAGTGTAGGTCTAAAAATGAAGCTCTGAAAAATGTGTACTTCAAATGGATCATTAGTGCTTTAAAAGAGAGAAAATCTAGAGTATCCAGTGTGACCTTCTCCTGACCTTGTCTATTCCCTCCCATCGACTACTGTGTTATAGGTGAGAGTAATTGTACTCGGGTCGAGCATTAAATCGGGGTGGAATGTTCATCCATGCATACCATGCCAGTGGCACCATAACATTCCAAACTTTTGTATGCTATGATGTTTATTTGTTCATTTTAACGCTATTATGTAGCTCAGATATCAAATTTTGACAATATTTTTTAAATTGAAGTTCCACATTGTTAGCCTATTACTTTAATTTTTAATACCAAACTAATTTGGTTGAGACACTGTAGTTGCATGAAAGACCACGAGCTCAGAATTGTTAAACTGGAAACATTATTCATAAAGCTTTCGATGTGGCCGAAATTGAATGTGGGTATTGTGGTTGTGTTAAAGCCCAAGTTTAGTTTTGGGGATTTTTTTTTATTTGAAAGCTTTATGCCCCAAAGTCATAACCCTGCAGTAATAGATTCTGAATGTCTTTAGTTTTTTTTATATGAATTTATGAAAATGTCGGGGGGGGGGACCCCGACATTCAGTTTGACCATATTTTTACATTATAGCATCCAAAGGGTAATAAGGCGTTAAGGTTATATGAGTTATACCTTATCTGAAAGAGCAGACTGCTCTTTCAGATGAGGTATAACTCGGATATCGGAAACAATTAAGTCGCACTTATTAACCCTTTGGATTGCTATAATGTAAAAAACATGCGTCAAAAATGTCGGGGTCCCCCCCTCCGACAATTTTCATAAATTCATATACAAAAATACTAAAAGAACCATTCAGAAATCTATTAACTGCAAGGTTCATGACTTTGGGGCATAAAACTTTAAAAAAAAAAAAATCCCCAAATAACATAACTTGTCGGCTTGTAAGTTAATTGAATTATTGAATTTACCATTGTGCTGATGTATATTTGCCGATAATTCAAGAGAAACGTTATGTATATTACATGTACACTCACAATCACCAAATTGGCTTAGTGATGGTATGTGGGTGTATGTATAGGCCTATAAATGTATTAGATTTGTGGGATTCTCTGAGTGCAATTATTATATTTTTTTTCCCTTAGTTTTATCCTATAAATCAAAACATTTGATACTCCAATAGGGGAATAGCGAGCAGAGAAATCATGAAAATATTTTCAAAATTGCATAAATAAAATTGAAAAGTAAATAAAATATTATTTTGTTTGTAATGATTAAAAACATGAACACAACTGGTTTTGTTCTATGTTACCACACTCCGTTCATTAATTGCTATCAGAGAGTTTCATTTCCTACAAGAAACATTTTTTATTTATTTCTCTACATCAATGTGATGTTATCACGGTTGATACATGTTTAATGTGAATTTTCTTTCGTTTAACTTTCTTAAATAGTGCACACATGATGAGTTTTCTTTTGTTACAAAACAAGATGAGGACTGTGGTGAATTTTAGTTGACTGTCACAAGTTATTTACCGATGTACTAAAAAGAAATTATATTTATTTTATTAGTTTGATTTTCCGATTTTTGTTTCTCTAAATTGTTCATTACTGATTCTGTTACTTGCTGAAGTTTTTGTTGTTATTTTTAATACGGGAATTAATAAATTATATAAAAAATACAATACGAGATCTGTTCATTTTATCTTTTTCTGACTGTTATTCTATATATTTTTGCGTGATAGGCACTATGAATCTCCTCTTTAGAAGTCTTAATAATAAAATTTGTTTGCAGACCAGAATAAATAGGCCTGTTTAGTCTTGTTCTCATATTCACATCAATAGATATTACAATTTGTATTTCTTCAACAAGTCATGAGATTAGTTGTCTTAAATCTATTAACAGGAAATCGTGATCGCAAAGTCTAAATACTCTTCATTGGTTTTGAAAGGTTGGCCCATTTCCCTTTCCCTT
>JZLH01S0142909.1:5428-15671 GCA_001188425.1 Eucidaris tribuloides | reverse complement strand
TTCATACGGTACACATGCACACACACATTATCAATCATCAACACAATGACACAAATACATGATACACACCACTGTCGTAATCGTAATGGTGGAAAATATTTGAAGGAGAGAGATGATAAAAACTAATAGCATTTATGCCAACAAATAATTATATTGTCTGTATTCATCCGTGATAGCCAGTTTTATAGGGAGAGGTAGAGTTGTGATTGTAATTTGTTGGCTTATAATGAGTTTGATATGATAATATAACTTTGAATCCTCGAGAGAGCTCAGCGATTTGGGGAAATGTTGCAATACTTGGTAGTAAATTCATAAAATTGTCACAAACCTATTAGACAATATAATAGCACTTAAAGATTATGTCATTGATTTGCACGTCAAAAACATCTAAATGAATGAAATTAGCTGAAATCATATCCAATGCGATGATTACTATAAATAAACACCTCTCATACAGACTTGGGGTAAAATATTGAGTTTTGGTGAAAATCTTGACAGTTAAACTTCACCCTTTTTCAAATTGCTCTAAAGCATTTTCAAAAAAAAAATCCGTGACGTCGACGTGCACAGGCCGTTCCAAAATTGTCCGATTGTCCGAAGGTCACGTGGAGTTTAGCTGTTTAACCAATCAGTGCACTCCGCTGGTCTTGCGACGGTACACATAACTGCGATTCGTAATTTGAGCAAAATTGAAACTCACGGAAAGAACAACATTCTGGTAACATGTCGTTATTAGTTTTTCTCATAAAACACCAAATTCATGACGTATGGATCTCAAACTTTCAGCACACCATTTGTAAGTATTAAACTACCGTTTGGTATTGATAATGAAGGGAAGTAATGGACTTGCACATCCCTAACACAATCTTTAAGGCCGGGTGTCTCTGTTGCACACCTAAAGTGTAACATTTTGCAAACACAACTGTATAAAGAAGAAAATGCTATCTAAGAACCTTCAGCAAAGTGCAGGCGATAGAAATGCAGTTTTAGTGGAATTTTAGTAAACGTTAGTCTTCGAATTGATTTTTTTTTTGGTCTCTGGTAACAAAAGTTGTACTAATAGACACTACATGCAGGTCTGTTTTTACCTCAATGGATAGTGCAACTGACAGCTAATTGGACGTAGATGACTTTACATTCATTTTGTGCCCAACACATGCCAGCACAGAAGTAGGTCAACCGTCTAGTATTACATAAGTACTGTAATAGGCCTGAAATGAGATTTGACACTGTGTGCCTAGAAGTTACACTACACAATTACTGGACTTTGGGTCAATCTTCAAAATCTAGATAATTTCTGATCTTCAGATTTCACAGACAAGTTCTTTATAAATAGCTTAAGGGTATAAATAATATTTTGTTGTGTGATGGGAGGGTTGCAAATGAGATTAATTACCTTCAAATTTTATTTATTTATTTTTTTTTGGCGAAGTTCCCTCTCTGTACGTCAGCACCACACACATCGGCACCCACACGCAAACATACTAGACGCATGAAAAGTAGTAAACTTAACAGTAGAAATTCCATCACCATTTTTTTCATATTTATCCGTTTTCGAAATATTGCTCTTTTGATACACTCCTGCCTGATATAACAGCGACAAATTTTACAAGAAGATGATATGAATTACAAGGACAGACGTTACGATATTAAATATATAATATATAATATAATATATTGAATTTTTATACAACCAAATAATAAATATTCTTCTATGGCGGTGATTGTATCGGCACATTAACTTTACTTACATATTATACAGCTTTTGAGGAATTGTGTCAACGTTTGTATACTATTTCTTTAACTATAAGTATGCATAGAGAACATTTAACGTTTGCGATAAAAGCACATTTTGCAATCACGAATTATTCTATATTTATATATTGACAATATATTATATGATTTTGTTGTACACATAATTGTAAATGTTACATACCATTGCAGCATTGATGCTATGAATAGATTAATTTAGTTTTGTCAACAGAATGATTTACATGTATCATAATCTTGTTCACATTGATATTGGTAAAAAGAAACTTTCAGAACCTAAGGTACGAAGGTACGAACTGCGTGAAAACATGTGTAAATCAAATAAACTGATTGATTTATCGTACTGTTATTTATACTTTTATAATAACACAAACGTAAATGTTTGAAAAATTCGCACCCAATTATTAAAATAGTTAATATAACCCAAAATGATCTGCTAATGAATTAAGAGTCTCTTTTGGCTCTATCAGTAAAGATGTGGGGTATACCCTACGTGATTCCCCACGCTGTTGCACGCCCCTGTGAAAGGCCAAAGGAATATAACACGAATGAAAACAAAAAAATGACAAATAATAAATGCAAGATCCACCCCCAAAATCAAACAAACGAAAACAACAATCCAATAATTCAATACAACATTAGTTAAACATATTATCACAAACAATCGTATTCCATTGAGAATAATTGAACTATTTCAAAGGAACAGACGATCGGTTCAGGTACACCGATAACAACTATCATTGTGGTGTTCATGCATTTTGGTATATTGCCCATTTTGTCTAACGGCATGGTAAGTTCGTTTGTGATTAGGAAAACGGTTTGGAACGCGGTTTAGGAGTATGGGCTAAGGCTGGGGCTTTTGATTTTTATTTAGCTTCAATTTAAGCTGTGAAAAAAATGTTTCAGTCATTTGACGAAATCAAGGGTGCACCGACAGGAGAGCAAATTTAATGCTAATTAAACCCATTCCGCTCTTCGTTTATCAGGTTCTTGATGCGACTCTGTATGCAGTCGGCAATGATAAGTAAATATTTCGAAAGTAATTCACAAAAATGGAGTTATAATACGAAATGAAAGTGCAGAGTACAAATCCGTTTTAAAACAATAAAATCGAAAAAATCGTTGATCGGAAAATAAGAAATTGTTCATTACTGTTCCAAAATCATACCTGAAGAAATACTACATGATCCTACATAGTTTGACGGCCTACTGACAATACTGCATCACAGAAGTAAAACAAATACAAGAACAGCACTTTAATAACAGATAATTAACCCTTCACACACAAACATCACAGTTAAATTGTATACTTTAAGCTGCAATTGGTATTGGTGTTACAAACTTCAAAACATTGTATTCGTGATATTCAAACCGATTATCAAAGTACACAATAATATAAAAAGAATACCACTATCTTACACAAATCTAAGGAATGTGATGTAATTTTCAGGACGAAAAGAGAAACAAAATGTAATTATAATTACACATTGATTTATTGGTCTTTTCCAATCGGATCGCAATTGTGGAAATTCATACATCGTATTACTTGCTACAATAGTTGCATTCTTTCGGGTTTTAGACATTGATAAGAAAGAACAAAGAAAGTTTATACTATGGAATTTACAGGTTGATTAATCTCTTGTCTGAAAATTTACTTTTCAATTAGACATACATGTATTTTGACATATCAGGTTTAAAAAAGCATTGGAAAACACTACATGACCGTTAAACTTAGCATAAAAATACTATTAAGCATACACAATTTTCATATTTTCACGGCGCGCTTCGCTCACAAAATTGTAACTTCACGTGCTAATCGCGCTGAATTTTTTTGACATTTTTGTCACCTTGCCCCCCCCCCCATCTGAATAAATGGATTGACACCCCTGGGTCAAACACCCCTCTTAGCAAAAAGCTAGATCCGCCACTGAAAAAAAGCAAAATCAAAGCCTTTCATGTACCTGTATCTTCGAGCATACTGTCTGTGCACAAGAACACCAGCCTGTGAAATTTGGGTAAATTCGTAACGTGAAGCGCACAGTCCAGAATAAATTCTATACGTATTTCCCGTTACATTTAAGGGGCAACGAGTTTGAATTTTCCACATTAACGTATATCGAAACAATAAGCACATAGTCAGTGAAGCATTGAAACTTTACAGGTACTTATGCGTTATAATAAAGTCAAAATAACTCATGGAATCTGGAAAAAACAAAAGAATATCTGAACTAAAAAGTACCATCAGTTAATAAGAAAATAATATTGATCGGTCACATATTTTGAATAGATCTAAAAACTGATGTATATTTCTGGACGGCATACTGACGAAAAATACATAGTCTACGTAATTAACACAGACAAGCTTTGACAAATCAGATTTACTGAATGTGTAGAGTATACACTCTTAATTTCGAGAACACACAACGGCTCCGTAATGGCCTGATCAAAATAGACAAACATGTGAATAATTCATTTATAATATATATATATGTAATGTACCTAAATATCTGTATATATACTGCATGAAAGCACATTGTATCGAGGGAAAATGTGGTGGATATAATATATATGCAACGAAATTTGTAGTTAAGAATCACTTCTAAAAAGATAATAAATGAAATGCGCGTGTGTTGTTTTGATAGACGGGCGCGTATTTCGAATCTATTATCCAACTCTCATCACATCTTCTAAACACAACAATGTGATGAAATAAGGAACATTTTGAAATCATCTTTTATCTTTTTTAACACCTGATAGTTATCACTCACATACTAACTCTTAATCTACCGATCAATTTGAAACAGTGTCATATCTATCATCTTTTGCAACTGCAAGTATCTAGAGTATTTTTACAAAATGCTCGATAAAGAAAATGTTGTAGTACAAAAGTCTTAGATGAAAATAAATCGTACTCAATAGTGTAACTGTTAACATAATTTAGGGAGAATTTTTATACTACAAAATCGGGTGATTTTAATTTAAATTTTTGGATTAGTGTTATTGTTAGTGTTAGTAGACGGCAAGAGCCGTTAAACCGAACTCCAACACTGCGACTCGGATTAACGGCCACTATCGATTCTGTAATCGATAGCGTAACACGAGTGTTAACAGGAGCGTGACGTCACGTCCCTTGTTCGACGAACATGAAAACCGCGGAAAACCTGAAGAGATGTTGTAATTTCGTTATGAAATTTAAACAATCGTACTACAAATATAACACTGTCGGAAAGGCATGTACTTCTTCCTCAATTTCATGTATTTGACTCATTTCATTATGTCTTAGTACTTTCACAATCTAGAATATTGTATTTTTTTTTTGTCGTTTACCGCGCGCCATCGCGCTGCCATACACATTGCACGTACAACTGCGCGATCCAGCTGGGTAGGCCTAGACAAAAATAACACTAACAACGAACTTGAAATGGTGATTTCTTTAATCCCTAGGGGTTAGTGTTAGTGAATGGGACAAACGCGTGTAAATTGCTAACACCAGCAACCCCGCTCGGTTCAGCAGACGATTTTCAACACCATCTACAACACCAACTTCCGGAAGTGCGTCATAATTTCGGGGTCAACTCGCTAACACGGATCGATTTCAAGTTTCGGATTAACGCTCGTGTTATTGTTAAGATAACACTAACAAAAACACTAATCCAAAACTTGAAATCACCCGATGTATTTTGTTAAATCAGTGATTTTAAATCAATACACACCCACAAATTGCATGGGAAATGTGATTTTTTTTAAAAATACATTTCTTAATACAAATCTGCGATAAAAATTCCAAATTTATCGGAACATTTCCGATGTAAACTACCAAAATAACCAAACTCATTAAAAAAAATATCACAATATGTATTCTTAATGCAGTGAGATCGCGAGTGCAAAACTGTGCTAGCGACTCGTGAAGAATTATGAAATCTCCACGTCTTTCATGCTTGCCAATTAAATAAAAATGAAAAAAAGACGTAATTAGCAACCACTTTCTCCGAGCGTGTATTTTTTTTTTATTTGGAGGGTATTACATAATCAAGTACGCCCATTTTACAGATTTCTGAATCAATCTACCAATAAAGTATCCGGAATGTATGAAATTATTATAGGACAATGCGATATCACAAAATATACAAAATCATAAAGGTTAACGGGCTAACATTGACCACAGTTTCCCCCCAAAAATGTGAGCTACACAATCCTCCATGTTCTAAGTGGGTTTGATAAGGTCTAAAAATGAAGCTCTGAAAAAAATGTATTTCAATACGATGATTTGGTGCTTTAGAAAAGTGAAAATCTACAAGCACTCAAATTGACCGGATTCACCTGCCCATTTCCTCCCATAGAGTTACTGTGTGCATATCTAGTGCTTTAGAAAAGTGAAAATCTACAAGCACTCAAATTGACCGGATTCACTTGCCCATTTCCTCCCATAGAGTTACTGTGTGCATATCTAGTCTATTTTATCATCCACCGGAATGCAAATTAATCATTCATGCGCATCTCGCGAGTGGCAACATAACTTCCCAAGCTTTTGTATTCTAGGGTGTTTATTTGTCCAATTAAGCACTATTATGTAGCTCTGATATCACAATTTGACATTTTTTTGTTGAAGCTCCACACTGTTAGTCTATCGCTTTAATATAGAAGTTAACACAGGTAATGAAATAATAATGTGTTTAGAATCAAAATATCAAACGCAAATTGAACACAATATCAATATGTCAAGTGTATCAAAACGGGACATCATCGTTATGAAGATTCTGATAATAGCTAAGCGGGATGTTGATTTGTGTTCAATATTATAGTCTGGGAATTGTTCCAAACTAATGAAATATATGGATATTCTTACCATAGGAAGAACATTATATCATTATATACTTAATTTAGCTTCGGCTGACTACAATTCTTACCGTATGAAAACCTGGAAGTTTGCTTTCCTGAAAAAGGGCGTAGGCTGGGGGTGCACAATGCACCCCCCCCCCCCGAAGAGCAAAACAGAAATTTGCACCACCTTTTTTTTTTGCTTTCAACGCCTGATTTTCTCAACTTTTGTTCCACCTCCGTAAGATGTGCACCTCCCTGTTTCACCTCCCCAAGATGTGCACCTCCCCATGCCCAAACCAGCCTACGCCTCTGAAAAACATTAATGTCTGTAATTGTAGAGCTTGGGCTTCATGATGATTTTTAATGACAACTAACAGTTAGTTGTTCTGAGTTCCGCCTGCCCAGTTTGTTTTCGTACAATCATTTGGAATAAAATCCAACAACCTCGTACCAACTCCTTCTTTGGGTAAAATTTCTGACGTTGCCTAATTCGAAAATAAATAAGAACAAAAGTAATGTACAGTGATATATGATTTCATTGAACTTCGTAATAACCATAATCAGTATGACAAATCATTATCAATAGGACACACATAACATCATATACACTGCAAAATGTGTGGTGTTAAAGTTAACACCAAAGGTGTTGTACAATATGAATACCGGAAAAGTATTTGATTTTTCAACACCCTTGGTGTTAAAGCTAATGCTCTTGGTGTTTGAAATAATTCGTTTGGTGTTAAGATAGCACCCGTGGTGCTCGAATTTGACACCACGTCTGGGTATCTATATTGTGCAACACCGTGGGTGTTAAATTTAACACGCCAGTTTTTGCAGTGTACGGTCGTCGGTCTGTACTGTCGCAAAGGTCGTCATCCGTGGATGTAAGCGTGGGAGTTGTTGTTCGTGACGCCCTTGCACAGATCGTACAGATCCATCAGGCTTTGGAACAGTTTGGCGCGGAAGACGTGCGAGTCGGTCGTGGCGCAACTCTTGAACGATGCGATAGCGAAGAGGATGTAGTCCTCGTGCGGGTTGTAAGACGCCCCGTAGCCGTCATGGACCACGGGCCCGTAACACATGAACGTGTCCAGTTTGGTCAGCACCTGCAGAGGAGGTCATGTGAGAATTTTGAAAATGGAATGATGATTTTTTTTTCAGTTAGAAATTAATAATAATAATAATAATATCACCCTTTGTATATAGCGCATAATTGCCTTGACAAGGTCTCTATACGCGCTTAGCAAAAAGAAAATACGATGATAATAAGAAAAAAGAAAGAAAATATTTTACTAATTGATAATGATAATAATATAGCGTAAATTCTCATAATGCGCATTACACTTATCTTTATACATAGATGATTCTTTTCTTTTTAAGACCTTTATCTATAATCAAGCTCGCCTTATGACAGGAGCCTCCGGTATTTTCCATTTGTATCTCACATAAATATTGTACATCAAATGTTATTAAGAATGCTTATTAGTTTATGTAGCAATATTTTTTAAATATAATTATATACTAATGTAATAAATTGATATTATTATGTGATGTCTTCTCATTTGTCAAAATTGTACGGAAGATACCGAAATAAAAGAATTGTAAATAAGAAAAGGAACAATTGTGTCCCCCAAAATACAGAATAAATACAAAGCCACACTCTCACACTCTTAAAGGTAATTGACATGATTGGGGTAGTACTCAACTTGGGCTGAAACTACTCTAGAATCAAGTAAACTATGCAAAGATTCTCCTGTGAAAATCTTGTAGTCAAACGTTGACTCATTCTAAAATAAACAATGTCAATATCACTCGTATTACGGAAACATTCTGTGTAACTCTCTATGGGGCTTATTTTTATCGTCCCCGGAAAAAAATAAGATACTCCTATGTTTATGCTTGATTCTCCTTAAGTAAACAAATTACAGACAAATCCTCCCAGGTGGGAGATCCACTCCCGCTAGTGTATAGTTGGTATATATTTCAACTCATTTGGTTCTTGAGGCATTTTCAAGTGTTCCCAATCATGTCACTAACCTTCAATATAAGTGTGGTCTCAACAGGATGGATCCTAATGACACCCCCACTCACACTCTTTTGTGATGTTTTGAGGAATCCCATTTATCTTGAAAGAAGTGCGATATTTGGCTCTTAGTGATTTCTCGGAGCCCATGCATCGTATCCAGGTATTTTTTCGACAGTTTGAATCCTTTCGAAAAACGGTAGAAGCATTTTACACTAATTTGTTTCCTGAGAGTCATTAGGTCATATGACAGTCATGGTTTCATTTTAATAGTGTCATATGAAATGAATTATGTTCATCCATCTGACCATTTTCTACTTAAAATCTAGTAAAGTGAATAATATCTTGAGGAAGAAGAAAAAGAAGAAGAAGAAGGAAGACAGAGAAAGAAGAGAAGGAGAAGAAAAAGAAGGAAGAAGAAAAGAACGAAGAGAGATAGGAAGAGAAGAAGCAGAAGAGAAAGAAGAGAAGAGAAGAAGAAGCAAGAAGAAGCGAGAGAGGGAAGAAGAAGACAGAGAAGAGAAGAAGACAGAAGAAGAGAGAGAGGAGAGGAAGAGGAGGTAAGAGAGGAGAGAGAGGGAAGGAGAAGGGGAGAGGAAGAGGGGAGAGAGGAAAGAGGAAGTGCACGATAAGAAGAAAGGGGTAAGTAGAAAATAAAGTGAAAAGGGTGAAGAGAAAGAAACTGAGAATATGTCGATGAAAGGGGAAAATGGATAAAGAATACAACAATAAATGCAACACAGACATAGAATGGCAAAAAAGTATATTCACAACAGAAAAAAAATAACTTACTTGACTCGTGGAGAGAGTGAAGTGGTTGCTGATTTCGTAAGCCTCATCGGCAAATATTGCCGGTAGTTGCTCGTCTGACTCTTTGCTCAGTTCACGAAGACAGAGAAGATGGCAATCAAAGCCGTGCCCTGTTATTGTCTTATTCACAGAAAAGTAAACAAATATGTAGGATGAATTCCAAAAAGAAATAGTTATACGGTATTGTATTCTTCAATAAACTCCAAAAGAAAGTACATATTTCGTCACACGACAAATTGTCGCAAGGAATCTCTAAAAATAGCACACATATAAAAAGACTTATTTATAATCTAAAAAGAGGCAGTCATCCATAATTACCGTGTCCTCTCGTGCTCTTAATCCCACTAACATCTTATTATAACTGAAAGGGAAATGACAAAAACACAGAGTAAAACAAATTCCCTTTCATTAAAATCTAATCCATTTCACTGCCCCTCAACAAAGAATATATGAATAATTGACATCGTAGCTATCCACGCCGTCGAAGCCCGGGGATTAACAAAATAACATTGATGATTTTTTTTTTTTTTTTAAGGTAGGCTAGGGCAACGTGGAATAATTAAAATAATATCCAAGTGAAAGATCCTTAAACTTAACAAGCTGATCAGCTCCCATTATACCCTTTGGAACAGAAAAGTAATGTGGTTTCTAAATGAACCATTACTCACCTGAAGACAAAATTCTGTCTGTGCTTGTATAGCTTCTCGCATGAGTGCCTTCTTTTCTTCTCTCTGTCATAAATAGATATTAGAAAATGACGTATTATTATCTGGATATTGCATGATTTAAGGTTATCGTGTTGTACCGTTATTTATAGAT
>JZLH01S0142902.1:2803-20433 GCA_001188425.1 Eucidaris tribuloides | reverse complement strand
AAAAAAAAGAATAGAAGAAATAGTAAATTTAAAGTTTTGTATAGTGATTCATCGGTAGAAATAATTTATAACGTATATGTACATAATCAATGTAAATCTTTAACTAGAGTGCAAATTAGGTATTTGTAGTATTTGCCAGCGATTTCAATATTATTCCATATAGGCCTAATCAGTTATTAATAGTCTGTGGTTATGACGACAGGAAGTTGAATGTATCCATTCACTTACATAGCATGTTGTAGACGTAACATCAGTTGAGTAAACTGCAAAAAAACAAGGGCAAAGGAAATCAGGAGATCCGATACTCAATCATATTTTTCAACGCATACGTTCCGCAGTTAAAGGCAGTGAATCTTAATTGCACCCCTCCTGCGGCATATCAAAACACTCATTCTCACAGGATTTTCGTTTTTGAAGGACGTGTCTGTGAAATCTAAAGATCAGTAATTGCATAGAATTTGAAAAATGCACCAGTAGGTAACGTCATCCATTAGACCACTGTAGCTCCATCGTTAGACTCCGCGTGAAGCCCACTGAATTCTACTTCAATCGCATTAAGCCATAGGCTAACAATGACCACATAGTTTTAAAAAAATGTGAGCTACATAATTCTCCATGCGTTAAAGATTGTGTCAGGGATTTGCAAGTCATTACTTGCCTTCATTATCAATACCAAACGGTAGTTTAGTACTTACAAATGGTGTGTTGAAAGTTTGAGATCCATACGTCATGAATTTGTTGTTTTATGAGAAAAGACCAGCGGAGCACACTGATTGGTTAAACGGCTAAACTCCGCGCGACCTTCGGCTAACGGCTGATCGGACAATTTTTGAACGGCCCGTGCACGTCGACGTCACTGTAAATTTTGAAGTTTAATTGTCCAGATTTTCACCAAAACAACGTATTCTACCCAAAGGTTCTATGACAGGTTTTTTTTATACCAATCTTCACATTGTGAATGATTTGAGCTGATTTCATTCATTTTACCGTTTTCTGACGTGCAAATCCCTTACTCTGTCTTTAAGTGTCTTTGATAAGATCTAAAAATGAAGCTCTGGGAAAACATTGTATTTCAAAATGATTTAGTGCTTTAAGAAAGTGAAAATCTGCAAGCACTCAAATTGACCGGATTCACCTGCCCATTTCCTCCCACAGACTTACTGTGTGC
This sequence comes from Eucidaris tribuloides, assembly GCA_001188425.1. NCBI lineage: Eukaryota > Metazoa > Echinodermata > Echinoidea > Cidaroida > Cidaridae > Eucidaris > Eucidaris tribuloides. The sequence goes on along the minus strand of JZLH01S0142902.1, from coordinate 19,265 downwards.
AGATCTATGCTATTTTATCCTCCACCAGAGAGCAAATTGTTTTTTCATGCACTTCTTGCCAGTGACAGTATAATTTCCCAAACTTTTGAATTATTTATTTGTCCATTTGAACACTACTATGTAGCTCAGATATCAAAGTTTGAAAAAAATTTCTAAATTGAAGCTCCACAATGTTTGCCAAATAACACAAGTCATCTATTTCAGTACTCATTTATTGGTCTATATGAACGATCATTTGCATGAGACTTATGCATGAAATTGTCCATGTTAGTACATGCATATGGTACACATTCGTAAATTGTGAATAATTTTCACATTATCAGTCATGATGAACGCCCATGGACGGTTAGGGTCTGAAAGCAGACTAATAGACGAGTACAGTTTTTGTCTCTTCGAGATAATTCAAGTCAAAGCCTAACGCTCATTATAATTCCAATAATACTGAGTTTCTAGCTCTCATTCTTTGTTAAAATTTCTTGATGGTATTTTTTTTCCATATACCAGGGTATTTATACAATGTTAATTTTTAGGCTTGCAAAGAGACGCTCTGCCTTTAAGTTAGTAGGTGTATTCAAAATGCTTGAGATTTTCAGATTTGATAAGTCATTGCTTTACTGATTAGTATACTGGAATATGTTAAAAGTTAGTGACATGATTGGGAACACTTAAGAATGCCTGAAGAACCAAATGAGTTGAAATATATACCAACTATACACCACGTAGAGTGGATCTCCCAACTGGAAGGATTTGTCTATAAGTTGTTTACTAAAGGAGAATAAAGCATGAAGATTAATTCTATTGGGGCACGATGAAAACTATAGACAGCCACACAGCAGCTTTGCCTCCCACGTGGGATATTGACATTAGTTAATTTAGAATGAGTCAACGTCTGACTACAAGATTTTCACAGGAGAATCCTTGCATAGTTTACTTGATTCTACAGTAGTTTCAGCCCAAGTTGAGGACTCCCCCCAAACATGTCATTTACCTTTAACTCTCGTAATAAATATGAAAACATCGAACAGTTTAGGAAGTAGTGGTAATATATCATTCGAGACGTTTTGGTAATTGTGTGTTTTTTAAAGTAAAGATTTAGATAATGTTTTATGTAATTTGCACATTCATAAATATTGCTGCCCATGATCTACATGCTTGTTTGAATGCATTTTCAGTAACATGCCATGTTTGTATGCAAATATATGCATATTTTCCCGTTTTATATGAGTGGGTGTGTGTAATCAACGATTAAATGATTATTGTAAGAATTGTTTGCTTTTACTATTTACTCCGTATATAACAAACTCACACTCCACATGTTGGTATCAATGGTATAAAACACACTAGGCGAAGTTTAATGAATAATAGTCCACATCATTTGTTAGTTTCCAAATTTTTGAGGTTTCCCAGTTTAAAAATTGGGAAACCCATATTTTTTTTATTCTTCTATTTTTTCTTCCTCTGTTTGCCCCTGAGGAAGGAACGGGGAGAGTCCGAAAAACTGTAAATTAATCAAATTTGATGTTGGACCATTATGCATCAAACTTCACCTGTTGTTGTGAAATTGTTTTATGTCTGTGTATTACACTTAGTTTTTGTCAACATTAATTCAATAACCAATTAGAAGATCATCGGTGTGCAGACCAACACGGGCTGTTTACAATGTATACATTTATGAATTCATGTCATAGGCCTACTACCTTTCAGAAAAAAACCCAAATCCCGAAATATTAACTTTGGGATCAGAAAGTTTCTCTTTTATAACCAGACTGTTATATCAGTGTTCTTTATAATGAGAGTCCTCTGTATATTGATGTTATAACATCTTCCCATGTGTGGAATTTATATGATATTGTGGCCTTGAAAATTACCAAATTAACTAATAATCACTATATATTACGTATCATTTATAACGAAAAATCGTTACCAGAAAGAAAAACCCAAAACGGTGCATTTAAAAAATGATAATAATTTTTATTCACGACCACTGTAACCAGCTTCAAATGTTAAACAAAGTGTTAATTTTAAGTGGAATTTAAATTTGTGTATCCTCGAATTGATTTCAATCATTATTTGTTTTAAACAAATAAAATTTAAAACATAAGTTGATGATGGTGATCATTATTAAAAAGGGCACTGGAGTTTATGTATTATTACAAATGTACTCTACAGTGGGACGAGAATGGAGGACATAGTTTTATCCGAAAATGGCAAATTTATACTGAACATTCTCGCTTACACAATTTTACACAATATGGATTGTTGAACACGCTATAATTGCCGTAGCCTTGTGTGTAACACTGACAGTGTACCGCAGATTGAAACAATTTGCACTTTTGAATGCATGAAATATGCTCCAGTGATTCAAACGCCTCTCTTGTTTTCATGATTTTGTAATCTCATTGTTTCACACTTTGACTATTTAAAGTCAGAGCTCCATTCATGTGTGAGGGAATGAAACCTTACCCATAAATGAGGCAGAGCTACTTCAACCACATAGAGAAATGCTTTATACCTAGAAACAGATTGGCTGTATTAAATCAACAACGCCGCTTTCGTTCTGAGTCGGGGTGGAATTTAGCAACTCAGCAAAAAGTCCAGGATGTTGATAATACACTCATGCTCATAATTATGGAATACTTTTATGGAAGACATTTTAGAAGTTGCCATTGTTCCGTGAACGGTATATCTGGGATTAATATTTGCTCACCCCAGGTGAAACAATTATAATCTAAGTCTTTCAGGAATGTTGAGTATTTTGTAGCGTCCGACTCGACGCTAAAACCTGTGTTTATAAATGGCGGTATTGTTGTTGTTATTGAATTACGTGGTGGTTACGCGCGTTATTAGACTTGTATATCAGACAATTCTGATGTTAATTTCATCACAAATGCTATTAGATCAAAATTTATCAGGTTTTGTGCTGTTTTTGTTAATAGATTAAATTTAATACTTTTTCATGATTTTTTGTGGATTTTTCAAAAAAAATAATTGTTATTGCACTCAAACGTATTCTAGTTTTTACTTAAGTCATCTCATGAAATCCAAAAATTGCTTCACATACTGCGTTTTTGTGAAATTAAAACATGTCTTGAAAATTTTGGACAATGTAGGAGAAAGAACTTGAGTATCAACAAAATATTCCATAATCATGAGCAGGAGTGTATACAGTGCTATCAACGAATATCGTGTATATGCGATGTGGAGAATTGTCGCTGGAGCATATGTCTTGTCATCAAACGTTGAAAATTCATTTGTAAACACCGCATATATTACTTTATTTCTTATTTACAATAAATGCTTAAATGCTTGCGCTTCAGTGGATTGTGTATACACTTGACTACGTTTTTTCATAGAGTTTCCTACAGTGTCTATGAAGGCCTACCTGTGATCGAGCAAATATACAAGAAATGAAAAGAATGGAAGACTAGAGCTCGATGGAGATGGGAGAGATAATCTAGTCACATATTCATTTAAGACACTACCCTCCATACTCAAAGTATTGCAATATGCGCTATAACGCATGTATTTTGAGTTGAAGGGGTCTTTCTATAATGATGTCCTAATGAAATTTATTATTGGAAAATAGCAAATTACTTGAAAAGAAATCAAAGAATATTCTTTCTCCTTTCTTCTACTGTAGCGGAGAGATTATCAAATGCAGACGCATCCGCGACAGAGGGGCTGGAACATAAACTTATGAAAAAAAGGGCAATTCACCTCCCTGTAGGGGTGAGGTACTAATTCACATTAGCGTGGTAATTCGGTTTCATGTTTTCCGTTAAATGGTTTTGATGGTTAGGAAAGACTTCTAACAAAAATGCCAATATGTCACTCTGACGTGGTTTCCAGAAAGAAGACCACATCCGGTGAAGAAGAAAGAGCCTCCTATTTTCATAAAACAGTGGTTAGGAGGATATGCCCCATATTTTTGACAAGACTTTAAATTATAATTTATTATTCTTTCTCAATTCTAAAGGCGGTTTACTATTGTAAACATCCTAAAATATACTGCCATACGAAATTTCAGTTCATTGGATATAATGATGTGGAGAGAAGGCCATCATCTTTAACTAGTAGCCTTATCCTCCTTATCACTGTAGTAGGTCCATGGTCTTATCGACAAGATAGGAGGCACTTCCTTGTTCACAGGGTGTGGTCTTCTTTCTGAGACCGCGTCAAAGGAACATATTGGTCTTTCATGTTTGTTGGAAGTCTTTCCAAACCATCAAACTCGTTTCAAGGGAAATACGAAACCGAACTACGATGCTATAGTGTGAATTAACACCCCATCTCTATAGGGAGGCGAAAAAATGTTGAATTTGATGTTCCAGCCCCTCTGTCGTGGGTGCGCTTGTATTTGATAATCTCTCCGCTTTGGAGAAAAAAGGAGAAATAATATTCATTGATTTCTTTTAAAAACAAAAATGTTATTTTCCAGTAATAAACTTCATTAGGACATCATTATAGAAAGACCCCTTCAACTCAAAATGCATGCGTTATAGTGTATGTTACCTTTGAGTAGGTAGGGTAGAAAACATTGTGGAAGCCACATTTAAAAACTTGTCAGACTTGCAGCTATCTGACATATCTGATGGTGTTTGAATGGACAAATAAACACCCTAGAACACAAAACCTCAACCAGTTGTCACTCATAAAATACGTATAGACAAATATCGGCACATAAATTATTGTAAGGTGACAAAAATTCCGCAACATAGCAGTCTATGAGGGAAAACTGGAATAGTCGCTCAAAGGTGTTCATTTTTTTAAAAGCACATATAACGATCGTTTCGAACTGCAATTCTTTCAGGGCTTAATCTTTTGAACTTTACTGTTAGAGGCACTGGTAGCTTAGTGAAGTTGTTCAATGCTTTTAATATTTGAAAACCAGCCTGTCGGTGTAAGAATTAGAAGGTCATCTGAATGGGATCTTTTTTCCAGGGTTGGGGGTTTAGTTGCAAATGAATCAGTGATGACGTAAACGCGTAATATGGGACTTATTTATTTTAGTGGACACACAACAAAATAAATCAATTCAACATTTAAGAAAAATGAGAAGACAATCCGCGTAGTTAAAATAAAAATACAATTACTTATCAACCTGATATGAAATTTTATAACGAAGACAAAAAAAACGCAGGGAGTGTCTGCGGGTGTTTCCTGTATCATAATTTTCCTTCTTTTCTTTACAAAAAGGGGGTCAGGTTTGAAACCATGTAAATTAGACTGTTGATATTTACACCGCCGCGGGTCGCGCAATGGTGTAAAGTAATGTTATACAATGAAATATCATACGTTGGCAATGTGTTGAACTATAAAGTGACTAATTTCACGCAAAGAACACATCAATGTGGGAGGTGGATTCCCCTCCCAGGGTGTGAACGTCGTTGTTTTTTCACTTTCAAAACATGCATTTTTAGCCACATGTATTGACAAAAACAAGCCGTACTACATCGACTGTTATATTATAATTTTTGAGTAATTAAATCCGTTTAAAAAATCGGATAGCTTTATCTAATATGATACAGTCTAATTCCCCTCTATACGTAATTGGCTGTTTATAATGCAATAAGCCACTGTAATAACTTACAAGATCTGTCAGAAGATATCACAACGCAAATTCATAGGTATATTTCAAAAAAATATTCCATCCAACAAGTAACTTGGGGATAGATTCCACGTACCGGCACTTTAGAGGCAGTGGATCTCATTTGCAAACATCCCCGCAGACCATAAAACATAAAACTCATAAAACTTTGCGATTGATTGCAACTCTCAAAAATCGATCGTAAGTTGATTACAACCAATCAGAACCTAGTATTTTAAGACTTACAATCAATTTTTGGATTTGCAATTGATTGCAAGTTTTATGAGATAGGGCCCTGGAAAGATAACCCATGCCCTAAGGCTATTGATGAAGGGCATGTCTGTGAAATCTGGGGGTCAGTGATTGCCTAGAATTTGAAAAATGCAAAAGAATAACAATAACCGTTTAGTGTACGTTCTATGGTAGGATTTTTTTCTCGCGAGAAAAAAATTCAAATCTGAGTCTAACGGTCACTATAATTCCACTAAAACTGAATTTCTAGCTCCTATATTTTGCTAAAGGTTCCCAGATGGCATTTTCTTCTAAATGCCATTGTATTCACACAATGTTAATTAATTAGGCATGCAAAAGAGATCCCCTGCCTTTAATAAACTTACAACGAATTGCTTTTTGTTCTTATTCTAATTCTAATTACCGGTACACAATGTTGACAACATTTACAGCTCCCAGAAAAGTAAACTGTTGTGGTTAACAATTTGTACAATATATCAATTAAAAGAAAAGTAAGGGTGTTGTAAGCTGGATATTATGCATATTACCTTCACACCAAAATAATGGAATAATCACACACACACACACACAAAAAAAAATGACAACCATTTTGTGTTTGGCACAAAACGACAGGACTAAATAAACATGTTATGGATAGCTGTGAAGCTTGTTCAGAGATAATTTTATCGAAGTGAATAACCAAAACTGACCATGCCTTATTATATGCGGAAGCTATACTCAATAGATACTCAGTAGACATGGTAGATTACTTACACCTAAGATCTCATCCCAGTACATGTTTTCCCCAAATTCATTGACAGATGTTAAATTCCATTCCGTCCCATCGTATAAACGGAAGAACTTTGTCCACCATGTAGTAAACAATTTTTTTATTCCCAAAAGTGATATCTTTGTTACTTTCTATTTGTAAAATTTGGGTCTTTGGACTTGTCAAATTTCATGAAAATGAATGTTAACCTGTAATGGAATATACTAGGTGTTAAAAATAATATTTGTCAATTTTAGAAATTAATAACACAAAAACTGTACAACAGATTATACTGGCATTGAGTATAGTTACAGCATAATAGTGAAACATTTTTGTTTTAGGTGGTTTGAAGACGATATCAATAATAATTTTTTTGTAATTCATGCTTTTTTTAAAAGTTAGGGTTCAGATTTTGCTCAATATCCAACCCCCTGTACAAAATTGAAACTACAGAAATCGAATGGTGTGTGTGACTGTGAGAGTGTGTGTCTAGTCCCCACACAATAGCATTAGACAAAGGCTGTGAAAGGTGAATAAAGTCTAGCAGTCGCAGAGGCTACTTACTAATGAATATTAATAAAGCATTTATCTTACCTGGCTGTAGTGAGAGGTTGGCATACCAAGGTTTCTACCGTGCGCTATTCACCGCCATTGTCTGTTGCTATTGTGTGGGGACTAAACACACACTCTCACACACACCATTTGATTTCTGTACAATTTCAATTTTGTACAATTTTGTACAGGGGGGTTGGATATTGAGCAAAATCTGAACCCTAGCTTTTTAAATAAACATGAATTACATAAAATTGATTATTGATATCATATCCTAACCACCTCAAACAAAAATGGTCACTACTCTGCTGTAACTATACTCAATGCCAGTATAGTCTGTTGTACAGTTTTTGTGTTATTAATTTCCAAAATTGACAAATATTATTTTTAACACCTAGTACAATGTTAAAGACCATTTAAAAACAATCCCATTTGATTTTTACAAAGTCCAAAATTCCTTCTCGTTGCGCAAGCAGGACGGGAATTGACACGTCATCAACGTTTTTGTTTAAAGAAGAAACAAAATAGGTGTAATTTTGGTTTATTGAATGTCAGCAAAATGTTGATTCTTTTTTTTTTGTCAAGCACAATAGAACATGGACATTATTCAATTCAATTCGGTTTATTATCAAAACAGTCCGAAGACTGATGCATGATACTTTATAAAGCACAGTTACATCTATACATAAAATAGTTGAAACAACAGTTTATGTTATTGCACATAACACAGATTAAAATAAATGCAAGTATACAAAATATATGATGCAAGTAATGAAAAAGATAAATATTGAGTTTACGGGGTTAACAGTAATAAGATTGCAACATAAATGTAATTTCTTAACCCATCACAGTAGACGGATGTCCTGTTACCATGGGAACAGACTCGTAATAAATGCGTTATTTGTTGTAGATTTGTTCTTTGGTGTAAAGTTGATAAGTTTACAGACATTTATCTTCTTTTTTCTTATTCTTTGATAACATCAGGAAATTCTATTCTGCCTTCTCATATAAAATAACAACTTTAACATTTTTCTGGCTTTTTAAAGCAAGATGTTCCCATAACTCTTACACAGTAAAAACGGATGTTTAAAAGTTTATACAACGCTGTTTACTAAATGAAATGATCAGGAATTGTTTAAAAGTTTAAACAAGTGTTAACAAATTGAAAAAACAATGTTCAATTTTTGAATGATAAATATTAAAAATTGAATATTGCTGTTTACACCTTTAAATATTTGTTTAAACTTTTAAACAATACCTGATCAGTTCATATAGCAAACAGTGTTGTATAAGATTTTAAACAACCGTTTTTACTTTGTAGGGATGCAAATGAGTCAAACTAATCCAGAAAATTATATTGCAAGATTGTTTAGATCTCATGGATTCTCCCATGTTCACTGGTGTGGAAATTAACAGAAGCTATCTTGGATTTAACAGTCACGCTCACATATACTAAATCAATACAGTTTCCTCAAGTGAGCTAAAAACTAGTTTAGCTCAGAAACTAATCTTTATATACCTTAAATGTTTTTCATAGAAGTATATAACGTTGGTATCTAATTGTTCTGAAAATCTGAAAACGTTTTAATGGTTCTGAAATGTATTATTGGGAACGACCATCTTCGATTTCACTGAGTTGCTAAAGAGATGTGCAAGGGCCACGGCACACTATCGGTCTACGATTCGATTTCGCAAGAAAATAGAAAAGTGTTTAAAATAAACATTTCAATACATCACAATTTATTTATTAAGGTTCTGAATAGTCATAGAGATAGTAAAATCGAAAATATGGCCCGTTTCGAGCTCTCTAGTCTAAAGAAAACCAAAATTGGCTCAGAATCGAAGTGACGTCAAAGAAGTCCGGATTGTCTACAATTTTAAAAATAATTTGGCCCTTACTATACTCCGGGTTCAATGCTGACAGCGCACCAAAATCTCATGTTAAGTATTCGTATTATCGTTTAGAATCCAAATCAAATAAGTTGTATTTGTTAAAATGCCACTGAGATTTATTGCCAAAATCGGTCCGAACGTGAAGTGTGCGGTGGCCCTAAAACACAATACATAAGTCTATGGGGGAAAGTGGAATAGTCGCTCAATGGTTTCAGTTTTTTAAAGCACTTCATGATCGTTTTTAACTGCAATTTTACAGGGCTTCATGTTTAGACCTTATCAAAGACACTGGTAGAAAGGGGAATCGTGAAGCTCAGATTTCTTTTAAATTGGAAACATTGTTATACGATGCCTGTAAGTTTGGTTACTCAGAGTTTAATTTTGTGGTATATTCCTGCTTCAAATTTGGCATTTACTTCATTCCAGATAACGTGTTTTTTTTGGGGGGGTGTATGTTAATTTAGTTAGTTTAGTTGATTTAGTTAGTCGAGAGCGTGGGCCAATTATAAAACAAAACAACTTCATTATTCTTGGAGAAAGACCGACATTTAATCCATTGCCCGGAATAACAATGTGAATAAAGGGGATATAACACGAACGTACACACACCACACCCCACACACACACACACACACACACACACACACACACAACACACACACAACACACCCACACACACACACACACTCACAAACACAAGCACACACAACAAACACACCACACACACACACATTTAAATACATATACATTTTATTAAAAACTTTTATCTGATTTCACTTTTCTTTGTTTTTGAGGTTATCACGGCAAGACATTTTCTAACACAATCTTTTAGAAAAGAATAATAACATTTCATGGAAATTAAAAACAATTCTCCCATGTTTTAAGGAGTAACAAAATCGATTGACATAATACGGATGGTGGATACGGTGGAAATGAATGACGTTTTTAATTTTCTGACACATTGTTTTAGGCAAGAATAATTAAATTTTACAGAACTTAAAGATGTGCTCCCACGTTTTAAGAAATAAAAAAATCGATTGACATAATACGGATGATGAACATGGTAGAAATAAATTGTGCTTTTTAAACTACGTGTATCTGCATCAAATTTAAAAATTACGTAAAACTGCTAGTATTCAGCATGTATTTTGACTTAACAATTAATTTTGTCGACATCGCAAATATCTCGTAGCCACCCTCCTTGCTTCAGAATTTGTCAACAGGAATAAAGTCGGTTGGATCCAACTATTTGCCGCTGCAATCATGTCAAAGTACAGCCGATATGCATGTGAACGAGGATACGCATGATTTATCGCAAACGGTAACCAGCAAACGTAAACTGATAATGTGAGAAAAATGATGGTGGTTATTCCTTTTGTCCTTGGTCGTCGATGATGTCGATCGTGATGATGGAGTTGCTGATGATTTTCTTCTGTATTCATCCCTTCGCTCACAAACGTTCCTGTTTGGACGGCGATTACACGGGAATGCTTTCGGGCGATTGAGAAAATCTTGACATTAGTGACGGTGGTAATGGAGAGCGTCACCAATACGGGAATGAGATAATATAACTTTCTAGCCATCTCATACCGCTCACTGACAGGTTTTCCGAGACAAAAATCTACGATGTCGCGTACAAATGGTAGTCCTGGTATTGGTAGGTAGACAAAGCAGACGAGAAAATACATAATCGTGTGAACCAAAATCAGTATCGCAAATCTTCTTTTAGTCATCAATATGTGATAGCGAAGAGGCCGAGTGATGAACAGATATTTATCGACCGTTATATAACACAAACACGTCATGACGGAGAAAAACAGTAACCGAAATGGAAAGGACAATGTCTTACTGGATATTTCACAGGTGGTAGCGTCGTCAAAAATAAACCATAACGTCGACCAAAGATTCCATGTAACACCTAAAGCTATATTGAGACAGAGCAGGATTTGATACATGAGTTGAGTGACTTGGGGTAGATTGAGTTGAGAGCGGAGAATTACCCCGAATGCTAGTATGTTTAAGATCACTGCTAGAGACATATTCATCACGTAAACAGCAAGTTCTGGATTTACGAAATTCATGCTCGTAGAATTCGCCATACTTTTATTCGACTCCCTTGAAATTAGAAATGCAGAATCAGCCGAGTGAACAGTCACGCAAGTCGTTAGATCTGAGATTAAAAATTCTGGCAAATAAATCAGACTTACAATATCACAATTATATCCAAGACCTTAATTCTGATATGATCGATGCCTTTAGATTGGTGACGTTGTTCAAACGCAAGCCACTGCTAATGGCCATTAAGTGCTAGAGACGAAAGTAGGTAGCCTTGCAAAAGAGAGACATGTTCACGTGGGCAAAATGACACTTGCTCGCCTCTCATGGGCCTGTAATTTTAATTTGAATGACTGACATATTTAAATAACCATGGCGCAACTTGCGAGAGATGAGTAAACACAATAATCTGATATAATAGTGGCAGATTGGTGGAAAGGGCTGCCTTTTGGGAGTGGTAAATCATAGAAAATCAGCGACCGGCGTCGTTGCCCCGTTAGTGTTAGTGATATTGAATTTAAATTTTGGAGAAAGCCTAAGACACATGATGGTGGCTATCTTTTTATTTTTGTGGGGAGGGGGGCACGATAACTTTTTTTTCGAAGTATCTATTTCTTATTTCTTTTGAAATGTTTTATCTTTATTTTGTACATGGGCTTACAAGAAAACCTACCCTCCATTATTTTTCCTACATTCACCTAATCATAACTGGATTTCGAATGAAATTATTGCAATCTGTTTACGAACTAGTCAGGTTGCTTGTATATATTCGTTTAATATTTGTGGAGACTTTGAACCAACTGTATACTTCCTGACAAAAATGATTTTACCGAGCACCAAAGGCAATGTTTCCACTTAGATTTCAAAATGGTCGCAGTTTCACACCTTTTCAGTAATATCTTTGTAATTGAATGAAATTTTGCGCTGATTTTAGAGGATATGTGGATTTTTTTGTGTCTGGAAAATATATCAGTGCGAACAAAGATAACTTGCCATGTAGTCATTATTGATACATCGGTCATATTGGATTCCATGATGGCCGCCACTACAATAGTTACACGACTGTAACATTTATCCATAGATAAGCAAAATGATGTGCATTATGGTGATTCAGTCATATTTACTTACAATGACCAAACACGTATGGCGGATTCAGGGGTTAAGTGCCCCTCCCCCACCTAAATCGGCCCTACGTCCAAGCGGGAGAAAATATTTAAGTTAAGTAATTTTCTTAAAAGGTATGTGTATTTGGTATCATATGGAAGCAGAATAAATTTTCTTTCTGATAAACTTAATCCCATTCAATTTGCTTTTACAAGTCAAAAGTTATGATTACTTTTGTGCAGTCAGGCAAAATCACGTTTATCCCACTTTTGTATATTGGGCATTATAACAACTGAATTGATGGTATTACAGAACTCATAAAGACTGAATTACTAAATTCAATAATAAAAACAAAAATACAAATTTATTTTTCTTTCAATATGTCTATTTCCGATTATCTAGTAAGTAAAAAAATCAAATAAAAATAAACCTCACTCGCAATTGAAATGATATTGCACATCATGTCTTCTGTTTACCAGACTGCATTCACACTGACATCATGATGGCATGCACATCTCATTAATTTTAGCCCTTTTGTCAAAGTTATGTACCTCCTTTGTATTGCAAATAATATGAAATCAGAAATTGACAACCTCAAAAATCTATTCGTTTAGCTAATTGAACGATTACATAAAACTTGTCACACTATCATTGTGGTTTCTTTGTTTAACAATATGCAGAAACCGACTGCCAATGTACGGCACATACAGTAAACTGGGACAAACGCGATTTTGCGTCATTGCAGAGAATTCAATATATCTCAGGATTGACAAGACCAAATGAAATGAAATAAATCGCACTGAAAGGTATGGCATTCTAACTTTATGACAACACCCAACTTGACGAAGTTGTATAAGATTTTCAAATATTAAAAAACTAATTTCCGATTGGACTATTTTTTTCTGGGACACACTGTATATCTCCATGTGCAAAAACAGAGGGCTATTTCGGTTTCTTTCTGGTCAGCTCAAAATGCTCCGCGCACACACCAGCAAAAATAGGTTTAACTTTACACCTTTAAAGGTGCAGACCAATGTCTCACTTGGAGCACCTTTAATTGTGCACCTTTGTACCTTTCAGGAAGGTGCAAATTTGCACCTAAAAGCTGTAGGATTGCACCATAACAAAATAACAGTCTTTGGTATAACCGGGTATAACCCGGACTGGGCTCGAACCCGCGACCTTTCGGACGTGAGGCATGCTCTCTAACCACTGGGCCATAACGCCGGCAATGAAGCGCTTATTTTCATCTGATTGAATTGTGTTGAAGGTGCTTCATTTCATCTTTTAAGGTGTGAACTTGCACCTATAGTCCGTAATAATGAAATGTCATTATCATAATTATTGTAATTATCGTCGTCATCATCATCATCATCACCACCACCACCATAATTATTTTGTTGTGATATTTTGTTGGATACAAACAAATAAAGTGTATGAAAAGGTATTATCATAAAATTTTCTGCGCTATCAAGCTTCATTATTCACAGTCAATATCCTAGAAGTACACTCTTCAAACTTGTTATTTTGGATGAGCTGAGGTTGCGTCAGAATGATGGAAGTATTTCACTTATCAGGGCAAACGATGAATCAATAATATTCCACCGAGTCAATGGTATTTTAATTCCGGGGTTTTTTGTGTGAATAGTAAGACGAGGAGTAAAGTGATTTTAATTGTACATCTACAGCGGCAAGTACCATGAGTACCGGTAATGCATTTTTGTGAATAGCACCAAATAATATAGGAGTAAAGTGCTTTTAATTGTACATCTACAACGGTGAGTACCGGTAATGCATTTTTGTGAATAGCCTCAAGTAGAAGAGAAAAATGCTTTTAAAAAGTAAGTACCAATAATGTATTTCTTATAATGTCTAGTTTATACAATCTATTTTGCCCTGTACTTCTACAAAAAAGGTGATTTTTTTTTTAGGGGGGAGGACATTTTGTTTGCAAAATTATTCATTACTCTGATTTGTAGCCGCACGCCACTCATCTGGTTTTATTGTTCCAATTGTGATTACGGCCTACTAGGGAATTTGGCCCAGGATATTGATCACTTGATCACAAAATGTCTAGGCAACTTACTCAACCCTCGCAATACAAAAGTAAAAGGAAGTGACATGATTGAGAATAGTTAGAAAAAAAACTGAACAACCAAATGAGTTTCATTGAAACACAATACGCTAATCCCATTACTGGTCCAGTGTTTTGAATTAATCGAAATCTATTTAAAATACATCATGGAGAGATTTTCCCACAACTTTCATTCAATTACTAGTCACAGCCACTGAAGAAGCCATTGGGCATATATCAATATGCAAGGAGGAGATAATATCCTGGGTAAAATTAGCTATGTAGAAAGAAAATTATTCCGGATACCCATGATCTGACCCTTACCCCTCGGAAAATTTCATGCGAACCTTCATGGCTTCGCACCTTCGGTTCTGGCGGACACGATCTCTGACCGCTTTGGCGCCCACCCCACTCCGTCCCCTTTATAGAATTCCTAGATCCACCCCGGAACCTATTACTGCAGCAAAATTAATGTATATAACAAACGACAATGGCAGTTCTTTAAACCTTTCTGGAGCAATTCATAGATGTCAAAGTGTCACAGTGAGAGTAGGCTGTACTCACCTAAGAGATACTGATAGGACTTTTCTTTAAAACATCTTATAAAGGACGAGAGTGCCACAACAAGCTGAAGTTGCAACCTCCATCCCTCCCTTGCATCTTTTAATTGCTCGTCTTCTCCTCCTGCCGCCTTTCCGTAGTTGCTACTTTCTTCAAACTCGATCCTTCTCACCAAACCTAACATCCACGTGTGATTAATTCTATGACTACAACATTAACTTCTCTATCTTAATAGTCATGTGTTATCGATGTCCAACACCACTGCTTGATGCATAATTCTTGTATTTCCGACTTTTGCCATAACTATTACTACAAGAGTCCGCTCATCTTCTATTTTGGCAGAACTTATTTTGGTTTCGGGTACTTAAATGTGCCGTCTATACTACGGTATTGTCGTCTGTATAGTTGACAGGAAAAAAGTCAACGCATACAATCTACTCTGAATGTCCATTCCAACGTACATAGTAGTATGAAGGCAAGCCCCGAGGCGCCACTATCAGTATACGCTGGACACCATGTTCATGTACAAACACGCATGAAAAACTAGAGCAGTTCGACTGCGCGCAGTCGATGGGTATGCCTCCGCAGTCCACACTCCCATCCAATTGAAGTAATTTGAAAAGCTTCAAGTTACCATGGCAGCAAGACCAATGAGATGAATAAGCTCATGTGACCTTTGACAAAGTTACAGTAAAATCCAATAAGCAGGTCTTAAATTATCGCGACAATGAGCTCAATTCGGACATGAGGACTTGTGATTTGATCTCTGACCTTTCAATCCAAAATTGAATTAGTAAATTGATGCCTTACTTCTCATAAATTACATCAACATGGGACCAGTCATACCATGGACCTACAACGAAGTTATATGAAAATCCAATTAGCCGTTCTAAAGTTATCGCGATAACGAACCCAAATCATGTATATTCTAGGCCCGGTGACCTTTGACCTTTCTGCTCCAAAATCTAATCAGTTCATTGGTGCCTTATTATACATACTTCCCCCAAGTTACATCAAAATCCCACCTCCCATTCTAAAGTTATCGCTTTGACGAGCCCAAATTAGATATATTTTAGGCCCGGTGACCTTGACATTTGTCCTCTCAGCTCCAAAATCTAATCAGTTCATTGGTGCCTCTTAGTGCATACTTTGTTTTAGTTACATCAAAATCCGACCGGCAGTTCTTAAGTTATCGCGGTAACGAGAACCGGTAACGGACGGACAGACGGACGCATGGACGAACAACCCAAAAGCATAGTGCCTCCGGCAACTTCGTTGCGGAGGCATAAAAAGGGGGTTATTTTCATGGACGAGCGACTACGCGCGTACAGTGAAAAAGGTATCATTGATTGGGGTTTCCTATCAGATATGAATACTGTCTTGTTTAAGGTATTCTAAGATCAAAGGATTAACTTGTTTTGGTGTCTATTTTGAAAGTCCATTTACAAACATGGAGTCCGTCTAGTGACAGCCCCCCCCCCCCCCACTCCAGCAAGCTGCTGTTGCACATCCGGCATTTTAAGATCTACTGAAGAAAGTATTTTTAAGAGGCTGATAGCATCTTTGAGTATACAGATAATCTTCAAGCACCAAATGGCATAATAATGTGAGAGGGTTTCTAGTTGAAAGGGCGATT
>JZLH01S0142891.1:0-10855 GCA_001188425.1 Eucidaris tribuloides | reverse complement strand
GTGTGTGTGTGTGTGTGTGTGTGTGTGTGTGTGTGTGTGTGTGTGTGTGTGTGTGTGTGTGTGTGTGTGTGTGTGTGTGTGTGTGTGTGTGTGTGTGTGTGTGTGTGTGTGTGTGTGTGTGTGTGTGTGTGTGTGTGTGTGTGTGTGTGTGTGTGTGTGTGTGTGTGTGTGTGTGTGTGTGTGGGCGCGTGTTGCGAGCGATTTCTTTTTACAGGGCCCTTCAATCAACAAACACTTGAGTGCTTCTTGAAGGGCCCCCCGTTTCCAAATATTTTATATTTTTACACAAAGGTTAAGCTTTGTTTTATTTTCAATGCTTTGTTTCAGTCAAAATTAAAGGAATTATGTATCGTTATTGTAACATGTGATTACTGTAATTTGTTAACACTATTTTCACTTATTGTATTGTTTTAAATTATATGAAGCTTATATTCATATCTGCTATTCTTAGTATGTGAATGAGGTGATAAAAGGAGACTGTAAATAAACGGGTATACCTCTCTATTAAAAGCCTTGAAATTCAGAGTTAGTGTTTTGAATAGAATCCGTTCAACAACAAGTAACCGATGAATTTGCTCTAACAAAGGGGATGTGTGAACTTCGCGAAAGGAAACAGAAGAAAAATGTAATCTGCTTTGCAAACAATTATTTTTTCCCTCCCATTTGTTAGGTCGACAAAAAAAAGGGGGGGGTCGTAGTTGATTCGCCCCTGTCGATTCGTCACCATTTTACTGATATGACAGAATGATTATCAAGCTCAGTGAAGGTCATGTGATGAAGTTCGAGGCACCGAACTACAGTACTGCGAGAATACGACAAATCGTTGGGCGAAAAATACCCGTGCGCGTAGCGCACGCATTTAATTACTGTTTCAGAATTAATGTTAAGTTATAATGTAACGCAAGATAGTCTAAACTAGACTTCGTCTACTAATATTTCCTTACCTGAACTTTGAAATCTAAATTTGAATTTCTTTCTGTAAAATAAATTTCAGTAAAATCTTGTGTATGAACCGAACTTTTTACACTTTGATTAGTTACAGACAGTGTGATAACATTGCAGAACAAACAGTTATTCATGCATCGTGACCAAATGGGCTACTCGCGTGAAGTATATTTTCTTTTGGGGTCGGAATTATGGACACATATATAGATGTTTTTTCAATGGCTGTCGACTGAAAAAATAAATTACAAAAGACGATAATTCTGCTCTTACAATATTGTTGACGATATATCTATTTTCCTTCATTTAACTTTTCTTCTGGCCGAGAGTATATATTCCATGTGCATCAAAATTTTGTTATCTTATCTGTAAATTTATTTATTTATTTACTTATTTATTTGATTACTTGATTTAGTATTTCCCTTAATCTATTATTTGAGTAATCAATTAAGTTATCAATAAAAGATGCATGTCTTTCTCTTTTTTCTTTGTGTGTTTCTTTGTTTGTCTTTACTCTTTCCATTTTCTTGAACTGTTCAACATCTACCATTTATTTCATCATCCTTTTCAACATCAAACGACCGACATCCAGACATCCCAGCCATTTTGAGGAAAAGATCTGAAATTTTGGTCAATCCCGGCTCTTTTTCCGATACGATTGGTTATTTTTCATGATTATTTTACCACACACCCGTTTGAGAAACGCGGTTTCTTTCCTATTTTTGAAAAAAAAATCATCCATATTTTCCAGTCCGAAGGTTGGAGATCAGTGAAGCTACACCAATGTTTTGATTTTGCTGACAACATTCCAAAAGAGCCAATGTGCCAATTTAAAGTGCATTTTTTAATGTCCCTCATTCACAATGGCATAGAAACCAATTTGCGTCATGACCTGTTTATTTAGAAACTGGGATTACGTTCAAGGTTTTTAAAAACACCATTTCATTCCCTGCTCGTTCACTGACATTGACCCCAAAGAGTTCATCTCGTAATAATAATAATAATAATCTGCAGAGTGAGTGCAAAATGGGTTAAATCCATTTTTGTAACTTTGGAGATAATGCATTCCTTTGTCCGAGTTTGTACACGCGCCTATGGAAAAATTAGAGTAATACCCGGGATATTTTGTATTTCGTGATTGCGTAATTAGGCTTTAAATGTACCATCTAGTTTCTTGAGATAAGTACACTGCCGAAAATCCGTGACATCATCATATTCATCAAGGGGGGTGGTTTTTTCATTCATCCCACTTGATGAATATGATGACATCACGTATTTTTACCAGTGGATAAGTAGGGAGTATAGTTTTGGTCGATCAGTCAACTGTTTCTTTAATCTTTCACAAAGTATTTTATTGCCACCCCAGACACCAAACATACTGAACATTTTTGTGATGTTTGAATTATTGGAGAGCATGTAGTCGTATGTACAATGTATACATTCAGGGGTCAGGGGTCAGGGATCCCCTCGATATTTTACATGTTGATTAGTTTCTAAAAAAACGGAAGAGTTTCAGAGTCAGCAATTTTCAGGGAATTGATAGCTCATAAAGGTATATCTACAAACACATTAGCCAAAATTTCATTTTTTAACATTTGGCAAAACTATACTTGGGCTTAATTAACTTTTAACGGCCGAGTGTTTCTTTTGCACTGGTAAATAGAGGAAAATACTATTTAAGAACCTTTAGCAAAGCGTAGGAGCTAGAAACGCAGCTTTAGTGGAATTATAGTAATGTTAGACTTCGATTTGATTTTTTTTTGTCTCTAGTGACAAAAATTCTACTTGTGTTATAGTTTTTATAGACAGTGCATGCATGGAGGTCTCACGTGGAAAGTGCCACTGAGAGCTAAGTGCAATAGTTTGTACACGTACCATGCAGCCGACCTTCCATTCCTTTTGTGCCTGACACATGCCAGCACAGAAGTACTGTAGGTCAACCGTCTGGTATTTCATGTAATAGGCCTGGAGTGAGATTTGAGACTGTGTGTCCAGAACAGACACTACACAATTATTATTTTTGTTTGCTCATTTTCTTTCAAAATCCAGGTAATTTCTGATCTTCAGATTTCACATGCAAGTCTTTTATAAATAGCATAAGGGAGTGAATAATGTTTTGCTGTGTTTTATGGGAGGGTTGCAAATGAAAATCCCTACCTTTAATTTTGGTGGAAAATGGATTTATCTCGTTTTGCAACAAATCTCTTCATTAATTTGTGAAGAGGAAATGCATGTTATTGCAATAAACGTGACAATGCGTATTCGAAGGTTTATAAACAGTGATCATGAACCAGTGGCGTACCGTGGGTCAACTCATTGGGGGGGCACCCAGTCGCTCACCCGAAATTTCATTTTCAGATAATAAATTTAAACCGCTGTGTACGCCAAGCGTGTAGTATAGGGGTACTGAAATGTCAGGAGCTGTTTTGCAATTTTGTAACCAATTTCAATAATCTTGTATAAAATCGTTATTTTGATGTTTATGTTTACAGATATAGAACCTATGTTTTTACCTATGCAATTCATTTAGTTAAAAGGGAATTCCGCGAGCGAGCGCAGCGAGCGAGCGGTTTGGAAAATTTTGAAATTCCAAAAAGAAAAACGCATTTTGTAGTGTATTCTTTCGAAGTAATTCGAAATAATTTATACCGTTATGTGAGCACAAACGGAATCAGACCTATATGTGTTTATTCAGGCCTGTATTTTCAGGGGGGGGGGTGAAGTAAACAATAACAAAACAGCCTTTGATACAATGAGGGGCTGCATAACTTTTTATATGTGCGGGGGGGGGTGGGGCTTACTATCCGAACATGTGAGGTCTAGGGGCCCGCTTTAGAATCCCTATAGGGTCCCAGGTCATGCCGGTGGGGGTCAGGGGGCGAAGCCCCCTCAAGCCCCCTGAAGCGCATGAGTTCTGGCGGGTTTATGAACACATTTTGCCCCTCTCTTAACGCTATTTCTTGAAATGGATAGTCGACAATACTTAAAAACCGCCCCACTTTCAAACTTTTTTCTCTTCCTTTGGTATGATTTTTTTGTTATTGTCAGCTGCTGATAGCAGGTCATTTTAAAACACGTTGATAATTTGTCGGGGGTCAGGGGGCGGAGCCCCCTGAAGCCCAAGAGGTCTAGCTATGTTATGAGCACATTTTTACCTTCTGCTAGCACTGTTGTTTCGTGACAGAACAGTCAATGATTAATTACTAAAATACGTTCTTAGAAAAAAATGGACCTCTCAGATATTTTTTTTTTTTTTGGGGGGGGGGGGTGGATACGTACACACCTGACTCACCCCCTTTCCCGCATGCTACCGGCCTGTTATTAAGGTCATATAACCCGTTATCCTATTTGAAATTAATGCGCTATAAAGGGCATTCAATTGGCAAAACTAAATATAAATTTGTAGGGATGTAGAATAGTGGTAACTTGGAAGATGAACTTATTGGATTTTGATTCGTGTATCTGCAATACCACTATCGCTGGTTCAAAGTAATTTCCTGCGAGCGAGCGCAGCGAGCGAGCAATTTTAATTTAGTATCGAAAATATTTTCTTTGTGAAAAGGGGAGAATAAGAATAATTCACGGTCATAAACTCATTTCCGGCATGCATTATGTAAATCAGTATACACGTTACTTGCAAAGGCTCTTTGATAATGAAAATAGAAATAGAACCCTATATTTTCTCGACAAAAAAGAGCAAGCTGCATGCATAATCATATGTTTGGTCCTTTTATCAATCTGAGCACTGGGATAGGTGGAGTAGGTTAGACAGTGGCGTAGCTAGGATTTGATCTTGGGGGCGGAATTGCGAGGGGAGCGAAGCGACCGAGCCCGAGGAGCGGAGCGCGAGCGGGGGGGAGGGTGTGGGAGGGGTGTCCCCCCTCCCACGGTGAGAGCTTTTGGAATTTTGATACAATTAATCGTGCGATTTGGTGCGTGTTTTTGGCATGCTTTATCGACTAAAACAGTCCTAGTGATTAAGATAAGCAGTATATTCAGGGGCGGATTCTATGATTTTCAAATACGAGGGGCCACACAAAATTGTGCTCATATTGCGCAAAGGTCCCTTGTGCGGCGGGATCCTGACTGTACGTGTGGAAGGTCTACGGTAAAATACCATCCTTTCTGCTTTCATGACTATTTGACGCCATTTAGTGCAAAATTCACTTTTTTAGTAACATAATTTCTTTCTGTTCAATACAGAACAATACAATCACTCATGATGGTTTCGGCAAGTTAAGCCCTCAAGTAGATTTTGCTGCTGGTGTCCCGAGACGAAAAATTAATTCTAATATGCAGAGCGAGCGTAGCGAGCGAGCCCAAAAAAATCGGTATTTTTACATTCAAAACCATATAATTGTTCATAAAAATTCGCCATTGCAAACACAGAAAAAAACAACATTGGTTTCCCCCTCCGAGGAAAGGGAAAATTGTAGTTTCAACTTTACAAATCTACATATTTTGCTTCTTTAGTGACAAATTGATCTGAATCATTAATCTGAATTAATTAATCTGAACAATTCTTGAACGTTATCTACAAAACACTACTTATCACACACATATTTTTTTTAAATTTGTATTGTAATTTTGCGCGCCGCATCGCGCCGAAAATTTTCAGTTTTTGTACCACGCTACTACAAACATTTGAGGCAAACAGTCAACCGACATAACAACTTAAGAATAATTCTTATGTGATACCAAGGAATATTGACTTGTTAAACTCTGTTGCGCAAGGCACTGCAAAAACATTTAACTTACACAACAATCCTTTTGTAGGCTTATCTCTGTCTAATAAAAGTGCTTAGAGATATGCAATTTCTGTCTTTGGTTATAGCCTATATACAAAAATGTTTCATTATTATTATTATTATATATTTTATTTATTATTATTTTATTTATTATTATTTATTATTATTATTTTATTATCATTATTATTATTATTATCATCATTCATACTAGTATTCAATTTTGCGTCGCGATCTGGAGGAAATTGTTACCTGTAAGATGCATTTTTGCGCGCGGAGCGCGCCGAAAATTTTGACATGTTTTTTACCACGCTTATGCAAATATATATCTAAATCCGCTGCCTGATGTATATTGCTGTAGATATTTCAACAGTAAGAAAAAAAGGAATGAAAGGTGGCAGCTTCACATCTGGGTTTTTTTTCTTTTTTTTTTGCCAAATTTGGGGTCACAGCGCTGGGGCGGGAACCGCCCCCATCGCCCCCCCCCTTTGGCTACGCCACTGAGTTTGGTGAACAGCAATTCATGTCCCAAAAGGATATCGATATGTTCGAAATTTTAACGATTAATAAACGAAAACAATCCTGTCAACACTACCACTCGTTAAAGAATTAAAACAGCGCTTTATTCAGATTTTAGAAATGGCCTGCAAGAGTTTTCGTTCATAAAGATGAGAATCTCTAAATATCAAGCCTCACTTTGTCACTCTCGATAAGAGTGACTGTACCTCATCCGGATGTTTCTTGAAATTGAGAGGTTTATTTCACAAGGGGTAGATCCACTTTTAACCATTCTGAGAAAAATTAGGTTTCTAATGTACCCATATTGCAATGTTTCTGCGTAAAAACCAACTTGATACTAAAAAGTACCCACCATTCGAATGTAAAACCACACTTAGGAAAATCTGTGATTTTCATTTTTTTTTTAAATGTTGCCTTTATTTTTTATTTTTTTGATCTACCCCTTTGGAAATAAACTAAATGGATGTACCCCATTTTGAAGTAAAAGTCAGTTTTAGTTGTCACTTTACAACTTTTATCTTGAATTTACCTTCTCATTTGTGTTATGATATAGAGCTGTTAAAATTATATGGATTTTTGACAGAAAAATGAAATTTGATAAAAAATGGATGTACCCCCTTTTGGAATAAACTCTAGTTTATTTCCAAAAGGGGGTAGATCCATACATTTTAATTAAAATGAATTTATCAAATTAATCCACATTGCAAGGTTTCTCAGTAAAACCATTAGCCAACCAAAGAACCCCACAATGCAAATGTAAAACCACACTTCAAAAAATGTGTGACTTGTTATTTATTTTTTTGATTTTCTTAATTTTTTGTGTTGGATTCTACCCCCTTTTGGAAATAAACTGTAATGGATCTACTCCCTTTTGGAAATAAAGTCTTTTTATTGCCCATTTGTTACCACTTTTGGTGGGAATTTCAACTTTTCGTTTGTGTTATCTGATAGAGCTACTAAATTGTATAGATTCATGTTAAAAAGTCAAATTGATGAAAAATGGATCTAGCCCTTTTGAAATAAGACTCTTCAAATACAAAAAGTGCCGAACTGAACATAGCATATTGCCACATATAAATAACATGAGATTACCGAATATTTCACGTCAGTGCATTAACCTATGTTCACACTTTGAGTAAAAATTCAAAGTTAGATTTCAACTATAGTTTTCAATAAAAAAAAAATACAATTTTAATTTAACCATGGAACCTACGATGTAACGGATCTTACTATTTCAAAGGTGTATAAGCCTAATTCTCATTTCGGTTGCCTTTCTTTTTCTGTTCTTCTTCCTTCCCTTTTCTTTCGTTTTTTTTTTTTTTTTTTTTTTTTGCCGGCCGATTGGCGGGGGGGGGCACGTGCCCCCCCGTGCCCCCCCGTAGTTACGCCACTGAATATAAATATAACAATCATGTTAAAATGGATTTAAAATGTTATTGTTTTCTCAAGATAAGACAAAATGGTAAGAATAAAACAAGATATAAATTATTCAGGTTTGTTTCATACACATGCTTGAAATAACAGATATTGATAAATTCCAGAAGTGAAAACTAGCCTGAATTTGGCAGGGCGCATTCAACATAAACAATTACGTACTCGTTACATTAACACAAAAGAGTGTAAAGGATGACTAGCGAAAATACTAAAACGAACAAATATACAGATACATAAAAGTCACGTTAATGTGTATGTACCGTATGTGTGATTTATTAGAGCCATTCCCCATTTGCTTTACTTACGGCTTACGATTTGCATGTACTTTACACAATGGGTTAAAAAGCAAACTATAAATGAAACTACAAAATGACTTGAACATTACGACCACCACGTTACAGCAATGACCAGGATGTACATTGTACATATCTTAGAATTTAGTGGATTTCTTAGATGATTCCTAATACATTATAAATGAATTGTCCAAAGACAAAGAAACAGATAAATACACAATATGAATTTGTGTATATTTACCCTCCCTACTCAAAAATAGTGCAACATACACTATAACGCATGAATTTTGAGCTAAAGGGGTCTTTCTATAATGATGTCCTAAGAAAATTTATAATTGGAAAATAACAAATTCTTTGAAAAGAAATCAATGAACAATTGTTTTTCTTTCTTTCTCCATGGCGGAGAGATTATCAAATGCAGGCGCACCCATGGCAGAGGGGCTGGAACACAAAATTTGAGATTTTTTCGCCTCCCTATAGGGGTGGGGTGTTAATTCACACTATCATCGTAATTCAGTTTCATATTTCCCGTAAAAGGGTTTGGATGGCTTGGAAAGACTTCCAACAAACAAAAAATGCCATTGTTTTCCCCCTGACACGGTCTCAGAAAGAAGACACCACGCCGTAAAGACGACAGCGCCTCCTATCTTCATAAGATAGTGATAAGGAGGATGAGGCTACTAATAAAAAGATGATGACCTTCTCTGCACATCTTTATATCAAATGTACTAAAAAGTCGCATTACAGCAAATTTTAAGATGTTTGCAATAATAAACCGCCTTTAGAATTGAGAAAAAATAAGAAATTACAATTGAGGAGGTCTTTTTCTGAAATATGGGGCGTATTCTCCTTATCACTATCTTATGAAGATAGGAGGCGCTTTCGTCTTTGGGGCGTGGTGTCAAAGGAACACAATGACATTTTTTGTTTGCTGGAAGTCTTTCCAAGCCATCCAAACCATTTTACGGGAAATATGAAACCGAATTACGATACATAGCGTGAATTAACATCCCACCCCTATAGGGAGGCGAAAAAAGTCAAATTTTATGTTCCAGCCCCTCTGCCGTGGGTGGGCCTGCATTTGATAATCTCTCCGCCATTGAGAAGGAAAGAAAACAATTGTTCATTAACATTAGGACTTCATTATAGAAAGACCCCTTCAACTTAAAATGCATGCGTTATAGTGTATTTGCAATACTTTGAGTAGGGAGGTATGTATGTGCGTGTGGTGAGTGAGTGACAGTGTGTATATGTATATCGGTAGGTATGTGTGTAGTGTGTGTGTGTGTGTGTGTGTGTGTGTGTGTGTGTGTGTGTGTGTGTGTGTGTGTGTGTGTGTGTGTGTGTGTGTGTGTGTGTGTGTGTGTGATTTATTAGACCCATTCACCATTTGTTTCATACAAAGTGACTTTAAAATCATGACTACCACGTTGGATGTACAGTGTACATACTTTCAAAAACGCTTAGGCCTCAGTCACATTTGACTGAGGACACCGTACGATAACTTAAGCTACGATTTATCAAACGATTTATGGGGCGTCGCAGATGGCTACGGGTTACGACGTATGTGTTTACATTATCTACGAGCATCGTGCGATTTCTTGAATGGGCCTACGGGCCCTTGAGTTCGAGTAGGTGCAGAGGCTGGACGGAGATCGTGCAGCTATCGTACAGAGATCGTACGATATCAGTGCAGTTGTCCTGCAGTCTCCTCAGTCTCTTCACAGATATAGTACGATCAGTTTGAGGGAACCCTGCGATAACTGTACGAGGATCGCACGATGAACCCATGAGGTTGCAACCTCTATACGATTTCTTTGCCCCTCCCCAAATAGCATTGGTCACATTTGGCCTACGATGACCTTACGGGGCCCGTAAACCCATCGGATCATCTCCGTACGGTGACAAGCTTTGACTGTACGATTTTCGAATGATTTCATGGACTCCCTAATAAGTGCATCGTAGCCTCCACGATTTTGTTTAGCGTAAAGGTTTGACAAATTTTTAAAATTGTAAGCCCGTAGCCCGTAGACTTATCGTAGATGGCGTCGTACGATCGACGCAGGACATCGCACCGATGCTTTGCGCTGATCTTGCAGTCATTGTACGATATCGGCTATTGTATTGGGTACTTCACTCAAATGACACAATGGCTATACACAATCTTTGTGCAGCCCCTGCACGATATCGTACGATTTCTGTACGATATCGTACAATCTCTGTACGATATCGAACGATCTGTGAAGGAACCGAGGAGACTATAAGGCTATCGGGCGATCTCTCGATAGCTGTGCGATCGTCGTAAAGCCTCTGCACCGGCCCGAATTCAAAGACCCGTACAAGAAATCACACAATGCTCGTAGATACATCGTAGCCCGTCGCCATCTGCGATGCCCCCCAAATCGTACGATAAATCGTAGATAAAGGTTTCCGGGTGACCGATATCGACGATTATTGTACAATCAGCGCACAGCCTCGGTGCGATGTCCCTGCGTCGATCGTACAATGGCATCTACGATAAGTCTACGGGCTACGGGCTTACGATTTTTAAAAAATTGTCAAATTTTACACTAAACAAAAATCGTACCTGACTACAATTCCCGTGGGGATCCCGTGAAATCGTGCGAAATCGTATAGTCAATGCTTGGCAGGCTACGGTTACAACTTTGACTATATGATTTCGCACGATTTCACGGGCTCCCCACGGTAGGATATGATACAATCAGTTTACGGGCGCCGTAAGGTCATCGTAGACCAATGTGACCTAGGCTTATGCTAGGTTCACACTGCCGATCTGTCAACTAGATCAGGCCCGATCAAGCCAATTTTGGGCCTGGTTGGTCACGCTCGGCAAGGTAATCGGGGTCAATCTACCTTGATCGGGGGATCTAAAACACTCTGGCTTCTTTCTCGAATGTGTTT
>JZLH01S0142876.1:22163-38678 GCA_001188425.1 Eucidaris tribuloides | reverse complement strand
AGAGGTTATGAATGGATGACGACTACCATATTAGGTACACTATAATGTGGCACTGGCATCATTACCAGTTTGATTTGAATTCTACAATTGGATAAGTAATTTTGATTAAAAAACGGTGTGTGAGTGACACAACAAATTTTGGACATGGGTGTCTGACCATTATCAGTTATGGTTGGATTTATACCAAAGTAGTTCTCCAAGAGTACCAAGAGTCCTAGAACATGTGCGTAAATAGATTACCTATCTAACATATGAATTCAAAATCAATCATTCCCTCTCTGTGGCAAATGGTCCCCCCTTACATGCCGTGAGTGACACAACAAAATGCAAAAATACCCATAATAACCTTAATTACCCTTGTTCTAAATTCATTGTGTTACAACACATAATAAGTTATTTTATGTAATTTTCATGGAAAACTATCATCTAAGATATCTAGTTTCAAAAAATATTGAAGCCTATTGATTTCTTGCAAGTTTTGATTTTCATCCTCATGTCCACTTTTGTTTGAAAATGGCCATATGGCAACCATACAATGTATAAGATTCACAGACAACTGTGTACATAAAGGGATGCGTGTTTAACGTCCCCAAATGAACCACCTAGCTAGCTACCTAGCTCAGAGAAAATATGCATATGTATGTACAAATTATGCTTTACACTGTACATGTACCTCTTCTATTTAGAGACTTTTCTGTTTAGAAATGTTTTTTACACAGAGTTTAAAGGTATTGGCTAACATTTACCACAGTTAAAAAAATCTGAGCCACATGATTCACCATGCTATCAGTGTCTTTGATAAGGTTGAAAAATGAAGCCCTGAAAAAATTGTATTTCAAAATGAGATAGTGCTTTAAAAAAGTGAAAATCGTAAGTTGACCAGATTCACTTGCCCATTTCCTCCTGTAGACTTACTGTGTGTACACCTAGGCTATTAAAACTTGCCCCGAGTTTTAATTGTTTATTCATGCATAACTTGCCATTGGCAGTGTAACTTTCTAAACTTTGATATTCTAGGGTGTTTATTTGTCCATTTGAACACTACTATGTAGCTCAGATATCAAAGTTTGACAATTTTTTAAATTGAAGGTCCACAATGTTAGCCTATCACTTTAATGCAATCATTTGCTGCGTTGTAGCAGCATCTACACGTAAAATTGCTGCAATGGGTTTGATGGTACCTATTATTGTCGTTGCTGTCTGATCAAGCGTAATTTTCCCAGAGTGTGCAGGGCTTGCATTATATTTGGATTTTTTATAAAAACCAGATCTTTCTGTGCATCCAACTGTATAAACAGTCCCAGCGTGAATAGCCTTGTACCAGGCTGTGTCCGACACACTTTCTGTCCTGTGTACATTTGATATTTCCCACCCCCCTGGTACAGCCAAGTACATGTCTATGTATATTCTGTACTGAATAGATTGGATTGTTAAATGGTAACTCTATTTTGGTGACACAGCCTGGTACACCCAGCTGGTGCCAGCTTGAAAAATCAGTGCAGATACTTTCTGACTACAAATGCAGAGGTATTTAAATAGTTCATGTTTTCCACCCTTTCCTGTTGTTTTTTCCTTTTCCCCAATGGATTTTATTCAATGACCTAACTTTGCTCCAGTGACAATATCTCAGAAGACAAAGAGTTAGGGTTAGAGTTGTCATTCAGTTTACAGTTTAGAATAGGGTTAGGGATTGGGATGGGGTTAGGGTTAGGGTTAGGGTTATTGTATAAAATTATCATCGGAACAATTGTCGCTGGAGCAAATGTCATGGAATTGTTTATTGAACCCTTTTGTGAATGCGTACAAGTGTACTGTCAACCATTTAGATTTTATGCAATGTCTGTCCAACTTTGCGTTCTTTGTTTTGTTTTCATCATACCCGCATCGGAACAAGATATTATTATGCTATGTGTTATGCGCTACATTGTATAAAAGAATGGAATATTATTATCATAACTTTTAGGTACTGCTCAGGAAATACTGTACATGTACATGTATTTGCTTCAAAGACTTTGCGTTAGAAGCAGGGATGCAGTCGAGGCTGACCATTCCGAGTTGAACAATAAAACCCAAAGCACACAGCTGAACATGTACATGTAAATATACATGTAGTGCAACCTTTGCCTTGAAAAGAAGTTATTCATCATTCACCAACTACGGAGATCTAAAGAAAAGAAATAAGCTGCTGGTCAGCTCATAGATACTATCTATGGTCAGCTAGTCCATGTAATCGTTTCTTACATAGCTATACCAACAGATGACAGGAAGTTTCTGAAGAGTGTATAGATCTATCAATTCTTTCATACTGTACCAAACAGTAACTCTGCTGCTTAGAACAATTACAGCCCTTGATGTACATGATGTCAGTTTGTGAAATCAAAGAATACAGAACAATAGGAGAAAGAAAACAGTGAAATTTTTAGCAAATTAACTGAAACATTCAAGAGTTAGGAATTATCAAAGTCAAATCTTTAAAATTAAAGGGTAGTGACATGATCAGGACTCAGGAGAAATAAAAAAAAATGCTTCTCAAACCAAACTGGTTGAAAGATATAGCAATGGATACACCAGGTGGAGTGTATCTCCTGGCTGGAAGGATTTTATTTTGAATTTGTTTACTTAAGCCAAATCAAGCATGAACATTCAAAAATTTTGTTTCTCTCGAGCCCCGATAGAAATAGATCCCATAGAAACCTACACAACAAATTTGTCTGTCACACATATGGATGTTATTTTAGGAGTCATATTTTGACTTCAACATTTTCACAGTAGGAATTGTCAAACTTTGATATTTGACCCACATGATAGTGTTAGAATAGACAAATAAACACACTAGAACATAAAACTTTAGACAGTTGTGATGTCACTAATATCGGGATGTGAATGGATGTCCTGTGGACAAAAATTCTGTAACACAGCAGTCTATGGGGAAAAACTGGAATGGTTGTTCATTGATTTTCACATTTAATAAAACACTAACAACTTCATAATCGTTTTGAAATGTTATTTTTTCAGGGCTTCATTTATGTAGACCTAATTAGAGACAGTAGTAGCGGGAGGATCATGTAGCACTCATATTGTTTAAACCCCAATGCCTTAATTTCGTGTGTATGCAGATGTAGCAGTACACGCTTACAAGTTATCCCGTTAGAATCAATAACGTCATTTATATGCGTCCTTTCAGATCCCTTCTGACGCTTTGCCTGGGGGCGATTACTCCCTGCGGTTTGTTGGATCAAACGGATTGGAGTTCAATGAAACAAGGAGACTGTACTTCAACGTGGAACATTTCTCCATCTTTGTGCAGACCGACAAGGCCATCTACAAACCAGGACAAACAGGTAGGAATTACACTGGTGTGGGGATTTGTTTTTGGAGGGGGGGGGGTATGGGGTGTGGGAGATGGGACTGGAGGGAGTATAGCCTTTTGACAAGGCCCTCTCGCTGTATGGGCGAGCGAAGCGAGCCCGGCCGAACGAGACAACATGGCCTTTTGAGATCTGCTTCGCATCCGAAAAGTAATTATAGGTTTTCCTGGCCATTTTCAAACTGGTTTCATCCAACAATGAAAATTTGTAATTCAGATTCGTCCTGTGATGCCAGGGTGATGAGAATGCTAATTTCAACTTGGTCTTTTGTCAGCCAGTTTAACAACATTTGCGATCTGTTTAACACTGTTTTCGCGCAGTCTCGTTAATTTCGTCTTTTTGCAACCAACTTCATCAAAATTTCATTTAGTTTCATCTGTTTTTTAAGTTTGGAAATAAATATTGATTTCTGGGGGCAAATATGGATTTTATCACAACTACCTTTTTCAACTGTTATCTTATAATGAGACAATGAAAAGTACAAACACACATTCACTGTAAAACAGTGTTTATGGAGTAAACACTTCTCTAACATATTCTTGGTATCACTTAGGAAACTTATTCAAAGGCTAAATGTTGTGTGTCAAATCACTAAACTTTGGTGTTCAATAAACACTTAGCGTCAATTTATACACAAGTCATATATTTTCTATTAAACACATCTTTGCTATCACTTTGTTAACACACTGTATACAGTGTACGTGAATAATCACAAACATTTATCCAGACCCACAAACAATCACAAGTATACCGTGTAGACACGAAACAGCACTATGATAACACAATAACACACTGCTAAACACTAAGCTGGAGCATATGTATGGGACGAATTGGGATGAAAATTGTTTGAATGTTCTTGAACAAAGAGGAAATTATTTTTAACATTTGTCGATTGTGCGCTAGGCAGGACGAATCAAAATCACAATTGACCATTCTGAATTGAAAATATTTGAAACCTGCTGCCAAATGACTAATCTAAAAGACAAATGACTAAACTGAAAATAGCATTTACATGCTCTGCTCTCCCCGAGACGAAACTGAACTGAAAGTCGACGAAATCCCACAAAAATGTGATGATGGCCGGGAAAACCTATATTATTCATAACTACGATCTGTGTTTGAATCAACCAATGAAATTGCGTGCTACACTATACTGTCTTGGCCTTGTCAACTATTCGGTGGGTTGAAAGAAATTCAGTCAGCGCTAGTAACTACAAAATATACTATCAAACACCAAATTAGTACATGTTCTTTGAACAGTGTACAGTAGTTGAAGCATTTTTGGTTAAATTTTATTTTTGTAAGGTCCAATTTGGCATGCAAAATCTATGTGTAGGAATCATTACACCTAATGAAATAATGAATGCTTCCAGATCGTTTCGTGTTACAGCACAGTATGTGCGAACATGGTCCCAGTATGATTGCATATTCAACGTAGGATCAAGTAGACAGGTAGACAAGTAGATTGGTTGACAAAGGTCTAACCTAAGAATTGCATAGCAGATCTCAAAGGGCCCTCGTGCTGCGTGCTTGTCTGGGCTCGCTTCGCTCGCCCGAAACACAGCAAGAGGGCCTTGTCAAATGGCTAGAGGGAGTAGAGCATTTCTCCAGACGGACACTTGAGTTGATCTACAAACCAGGACAAATGGGTACAGAGTACGGACACTGGTGTACAGATTTATTGGGAGGAGGGTGGGTGAGGGGACTAAGGGAAGGGGGTTAGGGAAGTGAGGGGAGCATTTATTCATCTTTGTGCAGACCGACAAGGCCATCTACAAACCAGGACAAATAGGTTGGAATTACACTGGTGTGCAGAATTTTTTTTGGAGGGGGGGGGGGGGGGGGGTGAAAGAGGGGGTTGGAGGGAGGAGAGCATTTCTCCGTCTTTGTGCAGACCAACACTTGAGTCGATCTACAAACCAGGACAAATGGGTATGGACACTGGTGTACAGATTTATTGGGAGGAATGTGGGAGAGGGGGCTAAGAGGAAGGGCTTGGGGAAGGGAGGGGAGCATTTCTCCATCTCTGTCAAATCGACAAGGCCATCTACAAACCAGGACAAATGGGTAGGAATTACACTGGTGTGCTGATTTTTTTTTTTTGGGGGGGTGGGGGTGGGAGATGGCAGGGGTGTGGGAGAGGGGACTCGAGTGAGGGGAGTGGGGCTGGAGGGAGGTAGCATTTCTCCACCTTCTTGCAGACCGACACTTGAGGTGATCTACAAATGAGAACAAATGGTACAGACACTGGTGTACAGATTTATTGGGAGGAAGGTGGGTGAGGGAGCTAAAGGGAGGGGGGAGGGGAAAGGGAAGGGAGGGGAGCATTTCTCCATCTTTGTGCAGACCGACAAGGCCTTCTACAAACCAGGATAAACAGTACAAACCAGTGTTGGATCCAAGGCCAGTCTCGAGACCGATTTCTGGTGACCTCAGGCCTCCGTCTCCGTGTTGGTCCTAGTCACCTGAACAATCCCTATGGAAAGGTTGTGCTGTGAAACGGTCTCGGTCTGGGAACCTGTGTGTAGTCTCTGATGTAATACTGGTTGGAACATTGGGGTATGGATTTGTTGGGGAGGAGACTTGGGAAGGCAGGGTATAAAATTGGGGCTTTTCATATGACTGAAACTTATATCAATTTTATGTAACAAAGCAAATATTACAACTGAAAGTGAGGTTAACAAGTTTTCCAAAACCACCCAATTGTTATGGTCTGAAGCAGAATTAGACCTGTGTACAATATTGCATATAGTAAATTAGATATCTATAATTCCTTTAATAAAGTACCACTATATATTAACCACTTTAATAAATTACATGTAGACCTATAGAGATAATCCATATTATAAATTAGGCCTATATACTGTTATATACTTTCATCATTCAATAAATGATGAAACCGAACATTTAGGGCATATGTCATGCTTAGTGAAAGTTTGAAACAGTTATTTTAAAGTTAGTATGCTTGATTGAACAGTTAGGTCTTGAGAGATGTTGTAAACATTTTGACAAATCGTGATTTCATGTACCGGCGAATGTTACGTTTGTTTGATATACAAGATTCGCCGGTACGTAATGTCACCAACGAAATGTAGAATCAAGGATGTGATTTTGTGGAGATTTGCATAGTTTAGGTGCAATTAATAGAAGGCCTGGTCACCATAATAATAGATTGATGTTTATTTTTGTTGTTTATCTTTCCAGTGCACTTTAGAGTCATGGCCGTGTATCCTAATCTACGTCCATATTTGGGAAATTTTTCACTGTCCATTGCTGTAAGTCATTTAAACATTTTGTCTTTGATATTACTTATGCTAATTTATGCAAAATTTATTTCAAAATCACAAAAATGAGAAATTGTGTGAATTTCTTTGCCAGATGCCGGATGAGCACCACATCATTGATGTGCTAGTTTCCATTGTATAATCAGTATCAAAACAATATTTGATAACATTTCCAGTGAAAATAATATTGTAATAAACACAAAATATCAAAGGCACTAATCTCTTTTTGAAGAAAACTATTCCATTTTTGAAGTAGCAGAATTTCCTACAACTGTTGTTGATGTTTTGTGTGGATGTAAGACCCAACAGTGTAATATTCAATTGTGTGTGTATCTTGAAACTGTCACTCTCCCCTTGGTTTATCTATGGCAGGAATTCAAGGAAAAAGGGGGGGGGGAGGAGGTTGTGAGTCGAAGTTTTCTGAAAACAATAACCCCTGCCTCCGATTTCCATGAGTTTCAAAACCACGAGGGGAGGGGGGGGGGGCGGGGGCACCCCATCTTCTCCCTGTCTCCAATGTCCACTCAAGATTGTCATACTTGATTCAAAATCCCTTCTTGCCTCTCCCTCTTCAGGATTCTGATGAAAATATCCTTCAGCAGTGGACAGACCGTGAGACGGACAAGAACGGAATCATATCTGATGAGATGATCATGTCGAACTATCCTGTCCTTGGGGAGTGGACCATCAAGGCAGAAGCAGAGGTATATGGCGAAAGAAGTGCCTACACTTAATTTTGTAATTCCTATGAAAATTTCAAAGGTCTCACTTCATTGGTTTTGAATACACTGGTTCTTATGTCACAGCAGTGCTTTCCAGCCCATTCCAAGTTTGATAAAGAGAAAGGCACATCACAGACATATTATACCTTATTCCGTGCTTCATGTAAATCATGTCAACGACTGTTCATTCACTTCTTTAAATGAAAACTAATGAAAGTTCTGTTCCACTGCTCGTGTTTGCTTTCACAGAGTGTGTCCCACTTGCGGTTTGTCCTTCTTTGTGCATCTTGTAAACTTTTATTGTTCCGCTGTACGTCCTCCCACCTGATTTACATTCAGGTTGATGCATTGATGTCTACCGTTATTATGTTCACTTATGTTCCCTGTATTATTTTGTTGCTTTTTATGAGATTGGAAATAAATGAATTTGAATTTGATGTTGAACTGCAATCTCAGACTGGGCTGAAGAGCATTGCTGTTATATAATGACTGTATATTCAAAACCAATGAATTTTCACAAAAGTTATGAAATAAAATAGGCTTCTAAATCTGAACACTAAATATAAACACTACACAAAAAGTAAGTTGCCCCTTTTTCAAAATGCAATAACTTTTTAAGAAAACAAATTTGAGCAGAGAAATTTTACAGGGGTGTTTTTACTCTCATTACCTAACTTTTGTGTGAAAGTGGGATTGATCTGTCAGGCCATGCATGAGTGAGTGTGCATTAAAAGCAAAGTTGTCACTTTCCAAAAATCACAGGAGTCATTTATTATGCCAAAATAACAGTTAAAAATGGTATATTTTTCTTTATCAATAAAGTGTGCTCACTCAACCATGACATGGTTACAACCTTTTATGTTTGTATAACATGTTCTTATACATTTTGTGGAAAAATATCTGATTTCAATTTTTTCAATAAACTTAATGGATTTTACAATTTAAAAATTTAGGAAGGATGCAAATTTTTAAATGAGCACACTGAACCGAAAATATGTGGAAAGTGTTTTGGAAGGTGTTATGGGATCATATGACAGATGAGTAATAGAAATAGCACTAACTCATTCATCAGAAACAGAATTTGTTGAAATCCTGTATCACAAACCCCCCAAAATGACCCTTGTGAATTTTGAAAAATGACATTTGTACCTTTAATATGTGGTCACTCATGCATGACTGGACGGATCGATTATGTTTTCACACAGAAGTTAGTCAATGAGGGCAGAAACACTCCTGCCAAATTATTTGGCTCAAAGCCATTTCGTTAAAAAGTTATGGTATATTGAAAAAGGGGGAACTTACTTTTTGTTAGTGGTTAGTGAATATTACTTGATTTTGGATTTAATCTAGCAGTCTATCAGAGGGACATTTTTTTGGGGGGGAGACACTGTAGAATACAATCACGTCTTCCACTCAAGGGAAGAGCTACAGTGGTCATTATAATTGTCAACACGCCTAATCCTCGCCTTGCCTATGTAGTTCGTTAAGTCGCACAGATCATTAAATACAATGAAAGCAGTTGTAGGGATTTATTCATATCTGCCAATCTTCTTACTCCGGAGTCAAAATCCTCTTAAGACTTTTCCTCCATCAGATGTCCAGCAAGTTATTTGTACCTTTGTATGCATGCAGAAACGTCAAATAGACCTGTTGATGTGTTTTTTTTCCTGGGAACGTAATAATGAGGTATTCCATTAGGATCTGTTAATGAATGAACTACACTACATTATTTGTTGCCATGTCTTGCAAGCCTTTGGCAAGCTTTCTAGTTTTAATGCACAACCATTGTTTGAAATAAAATATGAACTGTCACCACGATATCCTGATAAAGTCACACATCTAATGAGACATAAACATAGAAAGAAAGATACTTTGGGTGAAAATATAATATTCAAACTTTTGCAACGTGTGAAAGTCATTAAACGTTTTGTTTTTAATTACGCTTCACGTTCATACATTATATCATAGTTCTACTATATGTGGGAATTTCCTTACCTTGGGTTGTGCAACTTTATCAGAGTATCGTGGTGATGAGTCTGTTTAACCCTATTTTAACTGGGCTATTTCAGACCAGGTTTTTACTGGGGGGAGGGGGGTCAATTTGACCCCCCCCCCCTTCAGATCTCGGCCGCCGTTCGCGCGATCGCCATGAAAATTTGCATGCGTGTAGAGCCGGATATAAACTACACGACTGTGTAGTAAAATTTTCAAAAAAATAATTTTGTATATTTTTTAAGTAATTAATTATGCAAATAAGTGCATGAAATTATGTTTTCGCCTGTAACTCACTTACAATAGCTAGTAGAATACTAATTTTTGGTGAAAATATTCATTCTGACATTTCTCACAATTATCTACCAAAAAATTTGCCAAATTGGAATTTATTTCTTATGTATTTTATTGTTTTGTGAATTTCTTATGTATTTCTTTGTTTTTTCGACCTTTTGTTTTCTATAGTTTTTTTGATGAAATTTGTTGGGAACACTTTTGTTATCTTAAATAACATAAAATTAATTCATTTCAACCAGTAAAAGCAAAAATAATCATACATTCATGATTTTTGGCTTG
Organism: Eucidaris tribuloides; assembly: GCA_001188425.1. Classification (NCBI taxonomy): domain Eukaryota; kingdom Metazoa; phylum Echinodermata; class Echinoidea; order Cidaroida; family Cidaridae; genus Eucidaris; species Eucidaris tribuloides. The sequence continues at coordinate 28,736 of JZLH01S0142876.1, read as the reverse complement.
AAAAAGCACATTCCCAATTTGATTTTTGTACACAAAATCACGTTTTTGAGCGATTTTTGGGTTGACATGCATGTATAAAAAGTCGTGCAGCGTCGTAACGGTACGTCCGATTTTCGCAAAAATGGTCTCAAAAGATGCGCAAGACTTGAAAGTAAAAAGTCAGCGAGCGACGCGATCAAAAAATTTTGCACGGTGGCATGGTCGCGAAATTCGTCGAGGGGGGTCAATTTGAACCCCCCCCCAGTTAATATAGGGTTAAATATGTCAGCAAACAGGTCTATTGTTCTGCAATTGCCATCATGCTTGAAGGCATTTTTCTTTTATCAATGTAACAATGGCTTGAGATCAAACTTAGAGTAATCAAGTGTATTTGAATACATGTACATTCTACAGGGACCAACGTGCATTGCATGTTCCTTCAAAGTGTGAAGGAAGCACAAACTGATTCTGTCATAAGATTTGTTTTCTTTTTTTCTCATTTGAAAGTTTCAGATCTAATTTTATTGTTTTGTTATTTGATTTATTTTCAGGGCCAAACTTATGTGTACAGATTCCAAGTAGACGAATATGGTGAGATATTTTAACTGAGCATCCATTAAAGGCCCACTTTCAAGGGTCAACTAAACCATAGTGAGGATGTCAACTAGTCCTGGAATACAGGCACTTTTTCATTAACTCTTTACACGTGGTATTCGCATCCATGCACTCCCTGTAGTGCGCGGGATTCGCATTTCACGCTCAAACGTAGAAACGATTGTATTCACCCGAATTACATGGATTATCCGATACTAGCAGTAGGGCCCTAATCTCTTTGTATTGTTTACATTCCTCAAGTACGGGGGTATTATGTTAGATTCATAAGGAACCAGAAAAATCGATAAATGCAATCAAGGCATCTCAATACAATAGGACAAAGGATTAGACACAAGTTAACTTTCAAAAGTACTTAAAAGGTCAATTACAATAACATGCGCTATTCACTGATAATCTCTTCATTCACTTCTTATTTGGTGACTCATCTCTTTCATGAACTTGTAAGTTGTAACAAGTAAGGGTTTTGGGGGGGGGGTATAACTTGTGGTTTACCCTCTTGTATTATTTGAATGGAGTTGTATATTTTCAAGCAGGAAACTTAGAACTACATGTATGTTGGCTACAATTAGCCATTACTTTACAAAATTCAGATGTGTATTTCCAAACACCCTTTATGCATTTAGAAGGTCTGTAAAATTTACTTTAACTTTGCTGTAGGACATTTTTCCTAAAAATGTTGTTGTGCAAAGTTATTGCTAGTTGAAGTCAGTTAGTTATTTCCTTTCCCGATACTGAGCGCTCTTTGAAATAAACTCCGCACGCACGGGATTCCGGGTCCCGCGCACAAAGAGTTAACATGGACTGTTGCAGAGCCATAGTGTAAAGAATTGTGGGAGGATATCAAATGTTGTATTTTGTCCACACTGTCATGGCTGTTTCCGTTGCATTATGGGTGTCATTAGCAAACCCTTATGATTTTAGTCAAAGGAGGGCGTTTTTCATTCTGTTATGACAGTGGGCCTTTAACAAATAGTATTTTCTTACAGATAGAGCAATGCTATAAAACAAGGATAAATTAAACAGTGTATAGATTCTATACTGTTTAAGTATTTTAATGGAAATAGGAATGAAAGAGGTCCTCAAGTTTGGATAGAACTACTCTCTGGGATCAAGTATAAGTGTTCAAGGTTTCTGCTGTGAAAATTTCATGATGAAATGTTTAGTACTTTTCAAACAATCAGCATTTGTACTCACTATGACAGGCAGATTTGTTATGTTCAGTAGTTTTGTATGGGTTTAATTTCTATTTGCCTGTTGCAACAGTAGAAGTTCCCCTCTTCCTTTATTTCCAGTGAAGAAACTAACAGTACTTGCTTACATGAATGGCCAGTTTTAGATCATACTTGAGGTAATGTGACTATAGATGAAAATGACAGCAATATCAGTGATTAATACAATTAAAGCTAAGTATATTTTTTGTTGAACAAACAAAATTTTAAGGACAACCTTTTCAGCATTCTTTCGCACCAAATATGCTATTGTCATGATGGACATCCCCCAAAACAACATCAAACCTATTAAAAAAAGCTTAAAGTGACATGTAATTTTTAACCTGTCAGAGAGTAGAGAGCACTACATGGGGTATCCGCATTTCCCATGGTTAAAAAAAACAGTAAAAAAAAAGGGCCCCGGACTGTCGGTTATTTTTCGTCTAATTTTCAAAAAATGGAAGCATTTCAGAGCATACACTATTTACAGCTGCATTAATAAATGATTAAGGTGTATCTACAAACCCAATAGCAGAAAATTCAATTTCCTATAGCTGTACTTGGGCTTTAAAGAACATGCGATCAAACTTGTCTTTGTGTTTATACCTTGCCCACAGTTTTGCCCAAGTTTGAGGTCACTATATCACCTCCATCGTTCATCGATTCTTCTTTTGTGGAGCTGCCTGTTAGTGTTACAGCCAGGTATGGAATAATTTGTCTTCTTATTAATATCTCACTGGCATGATTTTGTGCAACAAATGGTGGTAACCATTCAATATTTGTCAAAAGAATATCAAAATGGTAATAATGCTATATGTTTAAAAAAAAATTTTTACATAATAGAGGAAAAATTTTCACAAAATTATGACTAAACTGCTTATGAAACTGGTAGATTTTTATATGAAAATGCTTACAAATTTGACCATTTATCTCACAGTTTCTGTGAAATGGAGAAAAAGTTTAAAAACATGTACAGTGACAAGCTTGAAGAGGCTTCAACATCACAAAGTGTGCCGGAATGGACAAATGCTAAATACGGATGATGATTTACTGTAGGGTCATGGATATTTGTTGATTGTAAATAAAGAACTTCACAACATCTGATGTAACTTTTTGCATTTCTGGAAAGGGTATACTTTTTCATACAACTTTTCCACACAAATCTTTTTCTTCATCATGTACGTGTAAAAAGTTATAGCTATTTGAAGTTGACGCTACACTCAAAAACTTGCTCAGTGTGTCACTGTTGAAAAATGTGCAACATTTTAAGATTGATTTATCAAGAAATAATAAGTCACTGGTGGTAATTTGACTCTTTATAGTTCTGTTTTGTTGCCAGTACAATGTGTATCAATTTCGTAGCAATCTGTGACAATGGTTGAGATTTGGGGCTTCTATTTGTTTAATCAGGATTTGTCCTTTGATTCTAATTCTCTAGTTCATGATTTTTTTTCTGTCGCAGGTACACTTATGGCAAGCCCGTGAAAGGCCGCATGGTAGTCACAATAGGCCTGAGCTATGTGGACAGGAATATTTCCGTAACCCAAGATGTAAGTTCTAAAGAAGCTCCAACCGTAGTGTTTTTCCATGTCTTTCTTTAGTATCACCTTTTATAGATAATCTGAGATCTTTTTTTTTGTGTGTGTTGCAGGGGAATACAAAATAACTTAGCTCAACAAAAATATTTCACCCGAATTGAAATACCCCAAAGTTTTAAAACTTTTTTGATGTTTCATTATGTCACTGTCTTGGAGACATCGTGGCCTAGTGGGAAAGGCTGTGGCTTCCTAGTGACAAGATCCTAGGTTTGAATCCTGTCGCGGCGCTTGGTCTTTGGGTTAGAAACTTCATCTGCATTACCTCTCTCCAACCTAGAGTATGAATGAGTACCTGGTAGGATGAGATTGATGTAGTTTGTTGTGCTTGATGTGCCTTCTCAGGGCAGCTCAGCTAGGAATACTCCCAAGGGAGTGAGAATGGTGCATTTCTTTGTGCAGGTTAGAACTGTATCCCAGTGACCTGGGTGCTAATATCCATGCACATAGAGACTGTTCTCATTGTGTGTTATGTAAGAATGAAATAAATATTATTATTATCTTCATTCTTGTATATTTTTCTTTTTCTCTTTTCTCACCTGTCTCTCTCCCTCTCTCTTTGGTTAGATTGATGGTACTGCAGTTGTGCATGTCACAAAGAGTCAACTGGAGTCGATAAACACCAACAGAAGACAGCTGTATAACGGACAAGCCATCAAGATGACTGCCGTCGTCACGGAATCGTTGACGGGTATAAGTCAGTCCTATAATCAGTCGGGTTCCGGAGTCGTGTCTATTACACCAGCGACGTCAAGGGGAACTCCAGAATCTGTCAGCCATCGGTTTTCAAGCCAGGATTTCCCAGTTGCAATATCGTTAACGTATGAGTAATCATCTTGTCTTGTAACATTACAACTACAAACTCACATGGTCGCACTCAACAGAATACCCATTGATCCATTACCTCACACCATCACTTGCAAACTACTTTTACACTACGCCACCTACATTATCACCACACCTACCATCGCTGCTACACACACCTCTATTACTACCCCTTCCATAACCCGCATCCCCGATCCAGCACCACAAACACTACTCGTAAAAACACTGCCCATCATAAGCACCACAAACCACCGACCCCCAAACTTCCAACCATTATCACAACTTCCACCACCACCCACAACCACCCCACCTGACGTACCACGACCACTCATACCCACCATTACACCACCACCACACATCTGCCACCACATACCACCACATACCACCACACACTACCTACCGTGACCGTTCACATACCCACTATCACCACCCCACACCACCTCACCTACCGACATACACCTACCCACTACACCAATACCCACTAAACGACTACCCCACATCCACATCACCACCACCACCACCCACCCACACCACATACCACTACCACCGACTAGCACCACGTACACACCACATAACACACTACACTCACCTCACCACCACTATCACCCGACCACCACATACCACCATCACCGCATCCCGTCAACTACCAACATGCCACACCACCCCGTACCTACCACATCCACGACCGGCCACTATCACCCCAGACTTGCCACGCAAATCACCTTTGATTGCCTCATTAGTATATTTAATCCTATAACATCAGCTCGCTCCGGCACCCCATCCAGATGTGATCCGCTCACCAGGAGCGAGAGCAGCTACGGGTCTTAGTTCTACAAAGCTCTTTGCACTCCGGCGAAATTGCTGAGGGGGGAGAGTGAACGGCGGGGCAATGGTCCCCAGAGTATCCAGTAGCCCCTGTAGTGGGTCTCGAAGCGGCAGCAGTATCACCCGCCCGAGTGACGGTGTCTCAGCATGAACTAGTAAGTGGCTCTGATATCAGTACTTACCCTACGAGAGAGTGTGAAAAAATACGAAGTGTAGCCAATACCGCAGGAAGATTTTGTTTGCTTATACAGGCCTGAAAAAAAAAATGTTAGCTGTTGCCCCTCGTCACGACCGTATGTCTGTAAAAATGCAAAAAATCAGGGCTCACAATTTTTTTTACCCAGACACCCAATATATATCAAACTTGACATTCTTGGGGAACAAAAAGCAGTATCACGATGAGGAAGAATCTACCTAATTTTTTTTCCCAGTGGTAAAGACACACTTTAAGGAGTTTACCCATCAAAAAGACCATAAGACAACTCGCACCCTCACACAGTTCTCGTCCACAGTATAATGTGTAGGCCGCCGATTAACTCACGTTTGCTGTATTCTATAGCCATTAACAGTTACCCCCCCCGTAGTCCCGATCCAGCAAAACCTTCTGCCGCGTTTGTGCCAGCAGCAGATTTTGCAAGTGAATATTTGCCATGGGCGTCACTGAACAATGGAACCGCTGGATATGCTGCGGCCGGCTAGATTTCAACTGTAGCGCCACAAATGTGAATGCGTGTGGCTATGCGCCCCCCCCCCCAACAAAACAATCGACTTGACCGAGCGCCAAATTAAAATTCCACTGAGGCATCAAACCATACTTTTTTCGGGGGCCTAATTACTAATTATGTAAAACATTCTGGCATGTCCTCGCAAAGGATTAGCACGTGGTATCACTGGCTGATTTGCTATTGGTTATGAATGTATATTCAAACAGTAAGTAAAAACACAACTTGCAATTGAGTATCAATCATAACATCCGATTCTAGCAATCATTGATCGGCACCATCGATAATCTTGTCCGCATGTAGTCCTCATCATCAGCCACACTAACGGCCAGTTATCGAATGAATACGATATACCGCCAGAACAGCGCCACACATAGAAATTCAATGCTTAGAACAGATGCCTGATCACAATGCGAATACTTGTAAACATTATGAAACGATTATCAAAGTAGGATTGCTCAGGGTTAAGACAACTGAAACTGCGTTAATTTGTAGTGTATTCTATTGTAACCAGATTTGATTTTCTCAGGGTATTGAGTATCACTTTAACGTTCATGAGGAATCAGCGTGGTAATTCTTAAGTCGCCATTAGTTAAAATGCGATCTTTTGAATCAAAAATGATAAATTCCTCGATTTCGCCATTAATTACTGAAACGCATTGATTAAAGGAGTTGTATCTGGTACAGGCTTGTCAAAAAGTTTCCATCTAAAGAAGACAGTTCAAACTAGTTGTCATGGTAAAGAAAAAGATACAATTAACAAAAACTTAATCCCTCTCCTCCCTCCCCCCAAAAAAAAAGAAG
>JZLH01S0142876.1:12009-22138 GCA_001188425.1 Eucidaris tribuloides | reverse complement strand
AGAAAGGGTATACTTTTTCGTACAACTTTTCCACACAAATCTCTTTCTTCATCATGTACGTGTAAAAAGTTATAGCTATTTGAAGTTGACGCTACACTCAAAAACTTGCTCAGTGTGTCACTGTTGAAAAATGTGCAACATTTTAAGATTGATTTATCAAGAAATAATAAGTCACTGGTGGTAATTTGACTCTTTATAGTTCTGTTTTGTTGCCAGTACAATGTGTATCAATTTCGTAGCAATCTGTGACAATGGTTGAGATTTGGGGCTTCTATTTGTTTAATCAGGATTTGTCCTTTGATTCTAATTCTCTAGTTCATGATTTTTTTTCTGTCGCAGGTACACTTATGGCAAGCCTGTGAAAGGCCGCATGGGAGTCACAATAGGCCTGAGCTATGTGGACAGGAATATTTCCGTAACCCAAGATGTAAGTTCTAAAGAAGCTCCAACCGTAGTGTTTTTCCATGTCTTTCTTTAGTATCACCTTTTATAGATAATCTGAGATCTTTTTTTTTGTGTGTTGCAGGGGAATACAAAATAACTTAGCTCAACAAAAATATTTCACCTGAATTGAAATACCTCAAAGTTTTAAAACTTTTTTGATGTTTCATTATGTCACTGTCTTGGAGACGTCGTGGCCTAGTGGGTAAGGCTGTGGCTTCCTAGTGACAAGATCCTAGGTTTGAATCCTGTCGCGGCGCTTGGTCTTTGGGTTAGAAACTTCATATGCATTACCATTTCTCCAACTTAGAGTATAAATGAGTACCTGGTAGGATGAGATTGATGTGGTTTGTTGTGTTTCATGTGCCTTCTCAGGGCAGCTCAGCTAGGAATACTCCCAAGGGAATGGAAATGGTGCACTTCTTTGTGCAGGTTAGAACTGTATCCCAGTGACCAGGGGCCGTATTCTGAAAATTATTCTAACTTTCCTTCTAACTTTTCTTCTAACTCCCCGAGTTAGAAGAGTCATAAAATTTCTTCTAACTGTACTCTGAAGAATTGTTCTAGGATGATTTTAGCGGAGATGACCCCGCCCATGACACACCCACATTTTCTTGCTTCTACCAATGAACACTAATTGGAAAGTTAGCCAATCACGTCTGCTTTTATAATGTAAACAACTGCGCGTCGGAGAAATGCAACGCGTATCGACAGCGCATTGAACGCGCACAACATTGCGCGCATATTGTGTATGACTGTGGTGGACGAGTGAATGAATGCATGAATGAATCGGAAATGAATGAATGAATTTAACTTTCACATAGATATAGGAGAACACAATACAATTAATTATATCAATGATAATTATTCCACAAGAAACAAAGTATGAAAAAATAAAGTATTAGTAAAAACCTAAACAGAAAAACCCAAATGAATGACCCGGGTGAATGACACAAGCACTCACAATGCGCCCGATCGAGCAAGGAGTTATACTCCACGTAGCTTAGCTAACACCGCAGCATTCTACGCTCATTCCACGCCACAAGCTTTTGCAAAGTTAGCTACATGGTTCCATGGAAAATGAAACCAATTAACTTATTTACACTTTTGGACATAATCAAAGGGCTGCACGAAGGAAACGCCAAATTTGTTACAGGATACCATCCTTACCATTGCTGTAGAAGAGCTTGTGAGGTGTTTTAAATTTTCTTCTAACTCTTCTTCTAACTTCATTTTCAGAATACGAAAACTGTACTAACTCTAAAATGCACGCATATGCAAATTTTTCTTCTAGAAGAAATGTTAGAAGTGATTTTGTTTTAGGAGGATTTTCAGAATACAAAACTGTTGTAACTGTATGACTTAGAACAGAATTCCTTCTAAAACAATTTTCAGAATACGGCCCCAGGGTACTAATATCCATGCGCATAGAGACTGTTCTCATTGTGTGTTATGTAAGAATGAAATAAATATCCTTGTATATTTTTCTTTTTCTCGTTTCTCACCTGTCCCTCTCCCTCTCTCTTTGTTTAGATTGATGGTACGGCAGTTGTGCATGTCACAAAAAGTCAACTGGAGTCGATAAACACCAACAGAAGACAGCTGTATAACGGACAAGCCATCAAGATGACTGCCGTCGTCACGGAATCATTGACGGGTATAAGTCAGTCGGGTTCCGGAGTCGTGTCGTATTACACCAGCAACGTCAAGGTGGAATTCTCAGAATCTGTCAGTCCATCGGTTTTCAAGCCAGGATTTCCCTATGTGGCATATGTAAGTTGATGGAGTAATCATTTGTCTTGTTAACATTAACTACAAACACAATGGTTGCGACTCAAAGAATGCCCATGATCATTAACTCACCATCACTTCAACTACTTTTACCACTACCACTACATTATCACCAACATCACCATCGCTGTTACAACCACCTCTATTACTACCACTTCCATAACCGCATCCACATCCATCACCACAACCACCACTCGTAAAACAGTGCCATCATAAGCACCACTACCACCACCACAACTTCAACCATTATCACAACTTCCACCACCACCACATACCACCACCACGTACCACCACCACCTCATACCACCATTACCACCACCACCACATCTGCCACCACATACCACCACATACCACCACCACTACCACCACCTTCACATACCATTATCACCACCACCACCACCACCACCACCACCACATACCACTACCACTACCACCACATACCTCAACCACTACCACCACCTCCACATACCACCACCACCACCACCACATCCACATACCACTACCACCACCAGCACCACGTACCACCACCACATACCACTACCACCACCACCACCACTATCACCACCACCACATACCACCATCACCACCCGTACCACCACATGCCACCACCACCCGTACCACCACATGCCACCACCACTATCACCATGTACTTGTACAACAACCTTTGATTTGCATTATACATTTTATCCTATAACATCAGCTCCTCGTGACCCATCAGGATGGTGAGCCGCTCACGGAGGCGGAGAGAGCGAGGGGTCTTGTTCTGAAGTCTTGCACCCGAAATTGCTGGGGGGAGAGTAACCGGGGCAATTGGGTGCCCCAGAGTCATTCCATAGCCGCTGGTAGTGGGGTCGTCGAAGCCCGGCTAGTTATCCCCGATGGAGTGTCCAGCATGAATCTTGAGGTATGTACAACAGAACTGCCAAGTGGTACTCATTTTCAGTACTTTCTACTGAGAGTGGTGAAGAAACTGAGTGTAGCCACATACCCTGGATAATTTGTTTGCTTTATAAGGCCTGAAAAAAAAAAATTGGTTATGTTGCCCTCCAGCGACCGTCCTGTAAAAATGCAAAAAATGCAGGGTCACAATTTTTTTTTAGGCAGACCCAATATATACAAACTTGCCATTTTGGGGGAAAAAAAAGTATCAGATTTGAGTGAAGAATCTACTAATTTTTTTTTCAGTGGTGTAAAACAGCACTTTGTAATGGGTTTTACCCATTCAAAAGACCCATAAAACTGAACTCTCACACAGTTTCGTCCACATATATGTGTACCTCGACTTAACTCAACGGTTTTGCTGTATTCTATACGCAGTACAGTTTACCCGCCGTATCCCGTCCACAAAACCTCTGCCGCGGTTTGTGCACAGCCAGATTTTGCAAGTGAAGTATTTGCATGGGCGTCGCTACAATTGGACCCTGTGATATGCCGCGGCGCCGGGAGATTTCACTGTACGCACAAAATGGTGAATGCGTGTGGCTATGCCCCCCCCCCAAAAAAAAAATCGACTGACCGACCCAATTTTCAAAATTTCCCACTGGAGGGCATCATAACAATCTTTTTTTCGGGGGCCTAATTACTAATTATGTAGAATACATTTCTGGCATGTCCTCTGCAAAGTATTAGCACTTGTGATCACTCTGATTTTTGCTTATTGGGGTTTGAATGTATATTTCAAACAGTAAGTAAAAACAACGACAACTTGCAATGGAGTAGTCAATCAACCGATTCTAGCAATCAATTGATCGCACTATCGATAATTTGTCCGCGTATGTCCTCATCATCAGCACACTAACCCAGTGTATCGATCAATATCGATATAGCCAGAACACGCACACATAGAAATCAATGCTTATGGAGCAGATGCGCTGATCACAAGTGCTGGAATATTGTAAAACATATATGATCTGATTTATCAAAGTATGGATTGCTTCAGGGGGTAAGACAACTGAAATGCGTTTATTTGTAGTGTATTCTAGTTGTACACAGATTTGATTTTCTCAGGGTATTGGTACACTTTAACGTTGCAGGAATCAGTTTTGTGTAATTCTACTGCATTTATGTTAAAAATGCTGATTTTGAATCAAAATATGGATAAATTCCTGAGTTTTAGCCATGAAATTACTGAAAGGCATTGATGAAAGTTGGTATCTCTGGTACAGCTGTCAAAAATGGTTCATCAAATGAAGAAGTTCAAATGAGTTGCAGTGGTAAAAAAAAAGATTACAATTAACAAAAACTTGTAATCCCTCTCCTCCCCCCCCCCAAAAAAAAGAACGGGAAAAATAATTTTGAATAAAAAGGTGATGTTTTGTCAGTGTTGTTTATCCATTCATTGTTAGGGGGTGGGGTACGGTTATATGCCATATCTACTGCGGTCCAGTCTGTATCATTACTGTTGTTATGTGATGTTAACTACCCTAATAAAAATGTAGTACATACTTAGTATAAGGGAAGATTTTCATCCAATATTAAATTATTATTACTGTATTACATGAAGTATTCCCCCTCTTGCTGAGCAGTGTTAATACATAATCAATATTTGTTGGTTATAAATAAGACATTAGAGGTAAATAGCATGATTGGAGGTAGTCCTCAACATTATAAGTATTCTAGAATCAAGTAAACTATGCAAGGATTCTGCTGTGAAAATGATGTGGTCAAATGTTGTTTCATAAAAAACTTACCAGTAGTGTCCCTTGTGACAGGCAAATTTGTTGTGTAGCTTTCTATGGGTTTAATTTCTGTCGGGGCATAAGTGTAATTCAGTATTGGTACAGTACTTGTCTACTTGATTCTCCTTAATTTTAACAAGTTCAAGATAATCATTCCAGCCAAGATTTACACTCCAGGTAGTGTTTACATTGTTATATATCTGAACTTATTTGCTTCTTGATGCATTTTTGAGTGAATTTACTAATCTTGTCATTAGCTTTTAAAGTGGTGATGATGGCAATGTTGACAGTGATGATAATGAGAATGATATTGATGATAGTGTTTAATATAATAATCCTCATGCATGTCTTTCTGTCAGGCTGTTTATGGTGACGATACTGTGACAGTCAGAAAATACCTTTACCCTGCCCGGTCCGACAGCAACACCTTCATTAAAATTCGCCCTGAGTCCACCAGCTTTATGATGGTAAGAAACTAACCTCATTAGGAACAGTATTTACAATGTTTATTGTATCGGCTTTTGTAATATTTGTTGGTTTCAGTATTCAGGAAAATTCTGAAATGTGTGATTATTTATGGACTAGAAGAAATTATAATGAATATAATTAATTAAATTCCTTACCTTCAATAAGTCCCTTTTTGAAAGTGATATTATAATGTTCGCAATTCCTTTGTGATGATTTAACCAGTTGGAGATGATTTGATTTCTCTATAACACACATTTTTCATAGATCCCAATACGAGTTAACTCATACTTAGTCCCCAACGGGTTAACATGAAGGAATATAAGAAATATTGAGATAGCCATAGTTCTGCTAGAATGGTATGTATCCTCCAAGAACTGACTCACTTGAATGTCGTTATATAGAACTGGAGTCATGATACCGTGTATGTCATGAGACAGTACCATGACTCACAAATGAAAGGAAGATGTGGCAGGTAATAAACCCAAGTGGACTTGAGGTGAATACTTGTCATGACAACTCTTCTATTTTGTATCTGGTTTCTCATTCTAGGTTGGCTCACAGGAGAATTTTCACATCCAGTCAACGGTTTCACCAGGCAATTTAACATATCAGGTGAGTATATTGCACCTGTGTGGCCACTTATTTTGTGGATTTGAGGGTGGGACAATATGTTGATTTTATTCCTGCCTGTGATTGTTTGTCAATTCAAATCAGTACTAGGTATAATTCTATATGTCAGTACAAGTTTTGTTGTGAATGAAAGTCTGTATTTGTATTTGAAAGGGGCTTTGAAGAACAACTTCAAATGGTCAGGTTATTTGTATTATTATTATTGTTATTATTATTATTATTATTGTTATTATTATTATTATTATTATTGTCATTATTATTATAACTCTATTTGCAACCTTAGGGTGAATTCTTTTGTTCTCGGCCTATTGTTTTGATTCCCCTTAACGCATACTATTTTCGCCTTAACACTCTCCTGCCCTATTGTGACGGAATTAACCCTATTTTTTGGATTCCCCCTATGGTGGGTTTTAATGTTGTTATTATCATCATCATTATTATATTATTATTATTATTATTATTATTATCGTATTATTTTATTATTTATTATTATTATTATTATTAATATTATTATTATTATTATTATGATTATTATTATTATTATTATTATTATTATTATTATTATTATTATGTATTATTATTATTATTATTATTATTTTATATCATTATCATTATCGTCATCATCATTGTCATTATTATTATATTATTATTATTATCAATTATCGTGCATCATCAGTTGTCATTATTGATTATTATTATTATTATTATTTATTATTATTATTATTATTATTATTATTACTAGCTACTATTATTATAAATATTATTATTACTAATATATTATGATAATTTTTATTACAATCATTATAAATATATAATCATTATTATTGTTATCATTTTTATTATCAGTTTTATTATCAGTATGTGTTCATCTTATTTCAAGTATTTATTTCATTATTCTTGTGACTGCTACTGCTGGTACAGGGTGTACTATATTTATCATTTCATCTTTGTTTCATCTTTGAGGTCATGGCTCAAGGCAACATCATCATATCAGACACTGTGACTGATGTGACAAACACTGAATACACCCTTCAGCTGAGAATCACGGCTGAGATGGCACCCAAAAGCAAACTCCTCGTCTACTTCATCACCGACGAAGGAGAGATGATCTTGGACAGCCTGGAGTTCATTGTCACCGTCGTGTTTGACAACCAGGTGAAACGCCCTCTTGTGTTTATCAGAAGTTCACTTAAGTTGTAATGGTGCTAGTGTTGCGCTGGTACATAAGATATGGATATAAACTCATTAAAGTGGCAAAAGTCTAGCAGAAAATGAAGATGAAGTTGTAATTGTTAAAGCCTCCAGTGTTGCATAAGACAAAATAACACATTTTGCTCAATAAGAGTTTTTTCGGTATTGAGATGTGCACTGCAAAATAACTGTAACATGTGTTGGTAAGCCAGTGCTAAAAATAATTTAAAAGAAAAACAATAAATTGGTGGATTTCTGTTTGATACCCCGGGATACCATTTATGTCATCAATTTATTATCCTTAAATTGATGATGACTTGATGAACCATCACATTCAATTATGATTATATTCACTTGTTTTAGATTGTATTAAAATGTATTTCCTAATGGGTCAGATTATAAGGTCAAGTGATAAGTAAAGTTATGTAACTGATCTACGTGTAGTTTACTAAAAGCTTTTAAAAATGGTAAACTATGTCTAACACACCAGTTCTGGAGTGTCTTAACATTGAGTGTAGAGATTTTATGTTTCAAGAATGTGACGTGATTTTGGGATGTATATTTTGAATTTTATATTCATCTGTTATTCATAAATTTATTTCATTTACATATGTACTATATGTTTTACATTAAAGTGATAGGCTAACATTGTGGAGCTTCAATTAACAAAATTGTCAAATTTTGATTTCTGAACTACATGTACATAGTAGTGTTCATATGGACAAATAAACACCCTAGAATAAAAAAGTTTGGAAAGTTACACTGCTGATGGCAAGTTATGCATGAATAAACAATTAAAACTCGGGGCGAGTTTAAATAGCCTAGGTGTACGACACAGTAAGTCGTATAGGGAGAAAATGGGCAGGTGAATCCGATCAACTCAGGATTTTTACTTTTTAAAGTCACTAATAATCATTTTGAAATGCGATTTTTTCAGGCGTCATTTTTAGACCTTATTGAAGACAATGGTAGCATGGGGAATCATGTAGCTCAGATTTTTTTTAACTGTGGTAAATGTTAGCCAATACCTTAAGTATGTGTTTGTTTGTGTGTATCAGGTTGCTGTTGATTTCAGTCGACTAGAGGGCGAGCCTGGAGACAGTGTTCGCTTTGATGTGCAGACTTCCCCCGGTGCCTTCGTGGGCATCCTGGCCGTCGACAAAAGTGTCCTGCTCCTTGCCACAGGAAATGACATCACCCAGGATAATGTAAGAATTTCAGCAATTTTTCTTGAATTGTTTTCTCACTGCGGCCAAAAGGTGATTCAATCGCTGATTATTCTAATTATGGTCTTTTGCCAATGTAAAAGCAACCTAGAATCAAGATGACAAATGAAATTGCAAAATCAAATCATGCTGCAGAGTTATTCTAATCTTTTTTCACCAAACTCTAGTTGCCTTGATTGTAATCATGACGTGGCAGCTATATGAAAACCCTCTCTGTATAATGTGCCAAATAGCAGGCATTCAATACTAGTAGTCTTTACATACTTTTATCTAACTTATTTATTCTGGTCCCATTCCCCAGATCTGCCTATCTCTTTTGTCTGTAGAAATGGTTATCCAACTGCAAAGCCATTTGAACAGCACCGTAACTTAGTAAGGCCTGTTTCTCTACTGTGTAATACAAGAATATGCGAATCACCAATTATACTGTCATAAGTTTTATTCGTAATAGCTGCACTGATTGAAAGTGTACTATATGATACTTTATGAATAAGCATAGTGGAAAAAAATCAGATTTTGAGATATTGGTCCATGTGTCAAACTGGTTCTGATCTACCTTGGAACACTTTGTGGTCCAAAATCACATCAGTGACATGTTTAAGTGCAATGATATGATTGGGAGCACTTGAAAATGTCTCAAGAACCAGGTGGATTGAAGCTTATACCAATTAATACTTCACTGGAGTGTATATCAAGCCTGGAAGGATTTGTCTTGAATTTGTTTACTTGAGGAGAAATAAACATGAATATAACCCTGATAGTTATTAAAAAAAAATGAATATTTGACCACAAAAGTTTCATAGCAAAAACCTGAACAGTGTACTTCATTTAAGAACAGGTTTATTCCCAAATTAGGACTGCTTGCAATGATGGTATTTTCCTTTTACGTGTTAAATATATATATTTTTCAAACCTATCCCTGTATTTCTGCAACAGGTCATTCAGTCATTGTCCAAGTATGACAACTGGGGAGGTTCCGAGCTGGATGTACGATCGGTTCTACCCCTTTTGCGGAACGCCCTTTTACACAGACGGCAGAACCGCGGGAGATATAATTTCGGTAAGTCACACCCTGTAAAGCATTATCGTACCTGTTCACCAGTCTAAAATAGACTAAAAAAAATGATAGAATCTACTTGTTATTCCTGTGTTAAATTCCAAATAACTGCCGTTAATTTAAAAACTTTTCACCATTCAAATGAAAACTGAAAATTGATATATGTTTTAAATATAAATAAAACTTTTCCAAGTGATGACATTTTATTTTTTTTACCTGCAATGTTGATTTTATTTATTAAAAAATATTTTGGATTTGTATGTTATTTGTAGAATTTGATTCAATAGGTACAGTGGACATCTACTATATTATCAGTTCAACTTCATATTTCTGTGCACCACTATAAAAGAGGCTGTGGCTATGCTTCTGTCTGAGTCAGTTTCAAGTGAATGTGTTATTATTTTGGTTATTTTCACAACTGGTTAACCTACCATGAATCCAGGTGGTTTTCTGTTAACCTAAAACAATATTTGAAGCTCTGTATCTTCCTCAAAAAAAAGAAGAGAAGCATAATTGTTCTCTCATGAAAAAATAATGCCAACATGCTAGTGGTCACTGTTTTGCTTTACAACCATTGATTACCGGTTACATATTTGAATGAAAATGAAACTTTAAAGTGATAGGCTAACATTGTGGAGCTTCAATTT
>JZLH01S0142857.1:27224-37797 GCA_001188425.1 Eucidaris tribuloides | reverse complement strand
AAAGACCCTTAGATCATGGATGGATTATGTCTAGATATTTTAAACTGTGCTTTAAAGATACATTTGAGTATTTGCAAAACAAACATTACCCTGAACAAAATAATTTGAAATCAATCTCATTCGTACTTGTGTGTGAAAATGGTGACAAACGTACTCACAAATGAAACTGTAATTGTGGATTTACAAATATTTTGTTACATTTGAGGGTGGTACTTTCTAATACTTACATGCCGAATGTAAGTAATTAATGCTTTCATCTGAATTGATGAAAATATCATAACCAGCACTATTTCACACTGCCATTGTTCCACTGAAATTTGACAGCCAAAATTTTATGACTTTCCATAGAACCTCATATTACCTTTTCCAGACCGAAATACCATTTCTGGTTAGATTTATGGCATCCCAGCAGGTGATGATACAGCATAGGCTGCGCCCTAAGAAAAACACGCTGCACCATGTTGATCAATTTCCATTGATTTCCATGAACTTTTTGGAGTAATAAAATGTGTAATAAGAAATTTGATATAAATTAACACTTTAATGTAGGAAATTCTGCTTAATCCTATTTTCCCCAATTACTTGATCTTATGCTTTGTGTATCTCTGCAAGCTTCTGAAAAGTATCTATAGCTCTTCTCTTTCATAACAGATCAAGAAGCATGCTCAGTACACAGAACACTCACCAACAGATGATGACTACAATCTGCACTTAATTTTATTAAAGCCCTGCTTTCAAAGATTCTGAAACATCCAACAGAGTTAAACACAGGAGACATCCTGATCATAGCCAATGGACTACTTTATATGGCCTCATGATTTTCCAATGCGAATTAAACCCAAAATTGACAAAATAGAAACATATGAATTGAGACATAAGAAGACTAGAATAGTTGTCACCTGGCTGCAGTCGCAGGGTATTGCACTCCGCCAGGTGCGCCACTATGTAGGAGCCTAACAACTAATTATATCAACAGGTTATCACTTCCTAACTGAAGTTATAGCGTTTGGCACAAAGATTCATTGCTTGACCTTGACCCTAACCGTTGAACTCTGCTACTCTACTAAATATTTGTCTTTTGGTTATTGAACCTAACCGCCAAATAAGTCAACAGTGATGCCATCTTTACTGAACAATTATAGCAGAAAAAATTAGCATGTTTTGGGCAAAGGTCATTGACTTTGACACTTGACTTTGCCTTTGACCCCTGTGACTCTACAAAAATATTTGTCTTATGGTTTTTGAACCTAACCACCAAAATTTACACATCAAACAGCTGAACACTCCTGTATGAACTTATCTGCCAGAAACATGGATTTTAGTGACAAAGTTCAATTGACTTTGACCCTTGACCTTGGACCTTTGACTTCTTTTGACATCTAACAAAATATTTGTACTTTTTCGGTTTTGAAATCGTAACCACAACATTACATCAACAGTGACGCTCTCCTAACTGGAAAGTATAGGCCGAAAATAGATTTTGGACAAAGGTCATTGACTTTGACCCGTTGACCTTGACCTTTGACCCCGTGACTTACCAAATATTCTGTCTTTTGTTTTTTAACCTAACACCATTATCATCAACCAGTTAGGAGATCCTAACTGGAGTTATAGGCAGAACAATGGCATTTTTAGGGACAAAGTTCATTGACCTTTGACTTTACTGACGATTTGTCAAACTCTAATCAATTCATTTCCTTGCCTAGTGGTCCTACCCTTGGTCCAAGTAATCATTAGAATTCCTCAGCCGGTAACTTCGTAATTTGTCACAAGAAAGTGTGGACGCACGGCGCACGGAACGTGACGACGTTGACGGCACGCCACGGACGCACGGACTACGGACGCACCGGACGTACGGACTATCGGCACGTACAGGACGACAACCCGAAAACATAATGCTCCGGCTCCCTTACGGGGCGGAGGCATAAAAAACTCACATCTGGCTTCTGATCGATGCAGAATGGGGCTTGCGCGGGACGCCCTCGTGCTCCGCGATCAAGACTGCTCTGACTTCTCGCTTTTCTTTCTGCTCCGCCTCTAATCCTCTGTGATCTATGACAGCAATGATTCTGAGGGTTTCTTCTCCAGTTCCGGGTCCCGACCCCCTCCTGGATCTAGTGGGTCGTCCTGGGGGCATCGGCAGCAGACGGCAGCCTGCTCCCGGCCGTCAGAATCCAGGCACTCGGAAACGGATCCCCGTACGTCCCAGGCGAGATCGGATCAGCTTGCGGTCGTCTTCCACCTATGGAAGATCTTCATCCACTCTGATCTCTGATGACTTAAGCGTAAATGACAAGACGGAAGTCCGTCCTCAACTTGGTAAAGTATTTCAGAAAACTGGTAACCTATGCTCGGATATTCTGCTATAAAAATTTGTGGCAAATGTTCACTCGATTTAAAAAAAAACTACCATCAATCTGTTCTGACAGGTAAAATTAGTGATGTATTTTTATGGGATCAATTTCTATCAGGGCACAGGAGTTTAATACTGGTATGTTCATGCTTCATTGTATCTTTATGTAAACAATTCAAGTCAAATCCTTTCGAGTCAAGATTCACTCCAGGTGGCTGTTATTTATTGGTATAATGTGGGCATCATTTGCTTTCGAGATACATTTTAAGTGTTCCAATCATGTCATTAGCCTTTAACAAAATATCAACATCACTAAACACTTATAAGCTGAAAGATATTCTATAATGTAAGGATCACACTTGTCAAGTACGTAATGATATACAGAATGGCAAGTCTGCCCGTGCAACATTACTGCTCTCTAGGAAAACTTCCTCATATTAAATGAAGTGATTGTATAACATGACCTGCCTACTAACAACCTCATTGTCCTAACTTGTAAATATTCAAAGACCAGTTGGATGCTATCAAAAGTCTGTTGTTTCATTCATATTTGATGAGTCTGCTTCTCATCTAAACTAAAACAAATTAGTTTGTTGCAGCTTTTGAGAGCTATAGAATATGATTAGCAGGAAACAACTTTAAAAGTCAGTGATGTTTAATATGCAAAATTACACCAATGGCATCCAATAGTATCTGCAAAATTACCACAATGGCATCCAAACTAGTATATATTTTGAGTATTTATAAATATCTGCACTATATTGGTCAGCCAAATGTCAACTTATGTTGGAAATACATACACAGAAGTGATCGACATGTGCTTTTCCTATCCATACTGATTGAGAAAATCAGTTGATTGATATTTTGACCGATAAAGGAGGGGCATAAGTTGAGTCAGTAAAACATACATATTTTAAGTTCCGCCAGAATAGACTGTTCAGAACACCTGTACAGAAGACCTATGGAATAGCATACATCAATGCACAACTATTGTCTGTTTCCACTAAATGATAACGGCATGTTTAATGGTAATCATCTTCTCACAAAAAATTAGTTCAGTCTGAGAGAGACAAGGCCACATTTTGCTAATCTCTACTACATAAGGGCTGTTGTTCTGATTTCAGGGGTTGTGTGCGGCGGGACTCACGAGATGTAGGGTGCCGAAAGACGACGACGGGATCTGCCCATTAATTTAGCAATCTTGACCTTGAGAGGACAACGACCACGCCAATCTCAATGGGATGAGAACGGATCCAGATGCGTCCTGGAGACAGAAGAGACAGCATTCTTTGTGTTATGAGTTATCCATGGGTGGTGACAATTGCATACTTGTATGTCAACAGATCATTATAATAAATAGCGATGAAATAAGAAAATGATATATAATAAATGACAAAGTGAAGTCAGTATGTTTATGCAGGTAAGTATACCCTAACAAGTGTATGTTTGGAAGCCTCTAATTGTTGACAGGTCTAAACTTTAAGCGCAATGTTTCTGTCAAGTTCAAAGAAGTTACAGATTCAACTGCATTTTCATCTATATGCACTGCTTGAAAGTTGGAATCTTACGCCCAATAAATTCATTTGCGTTTGAGCTTAATGAGTACACACTACAAGTATTGTAAGTCTAATGGGAGAAAAGAGGAGAGGAAATACTGTATACACTGATATTCGCTGTGGTTTTATTTCGCAACTTAATGATGCAAAAATTTTCACTTCCTGATATGTCCATGCTACAAAGTGATATGCAATGCATAGATCGCAAAAATATTACTCTCCCCGCGAATGGTTGTTCTTGCAGCAAAATCACGAAATAAGTATGCGAATATTATGCACTTTCAGTATGCACTTGACAAAAAAATTAAAACAGTGAATTTTTGATAAGGTAGCTGTAATTTTATTATTGTATAGAGAGTGCATATTACTTCGCACTAATTCAATCGCGAGACTATATTAAGACAATTATGGGCATTATAATGATCTGGTCAATTTGTTTCTTCCCCAGAAGCCCAGAGACACCTACACTCACAATGATACCCTCTCCACCCTCAGCGAGCCGAAAATCACTTGACATTGTTCAAATGCGGAATATTATGTCTAATCTGCTGACTACAAAAACCTACCTTCCAGATGAGCTTGCTCGAACATATATCCTCGGCTAAATGTACGCCCCACATGGGTGCACGTGTCTGTCCGAGAATGACGTGGAGGGTGCAGCGAACGGCTCACAAGTCACCCGACCCGACGACCCGAGTCTTGCACAGAAGGCGCCGAGCACCTCTCTCCTTCCACTCGCACGGACCGCACGTCAGTTAGTCCGATAGGCTCGCCGGACCTCGGATTGCTGCTTGCGGGTCGGCCAAGCGTTGGACGTGCGGCTGAGGAGGGCTCGCGGCCTGGACAGGCAAGACACAGATTGCAGAAAATATTGAAGACCGTACTAAAGATAATGGGCAAGCGGGACACTTCGTTTCTTGTCATTTGTAAATGCAGTGCCTTTATCTTAGTAATGGTGATTCTACAGTTTGTTAAAACATACATATCATTAATTTTGCATCTGTATTTCCTCTTAAGATCAGATAACACAAAAACTAAATGAGGAGTACAAACTCAGCAAAGTGAATCATAAACAATCATAAAACAAGCTCTGCTCGATTTTTTTCTTGCTTGCATATCCATAACCACAAGTCATAAACTTTATGTGATTGATATGGTGAGAAACAAAAAGCACTTGCTGTTTCAACCCTTTGACTTTTTGGCAGACTTACACAAGATTAAACATCACAGTTCTTTCCTTTCACTATCCATTTCATTAGAATTGCTGTGAGAAGGTATCAAAGAACACTCAAAAAGTAACAAGGCATATGCAACTAAAACAAATACAAATAGAAAATAACACCTTTTTTTACTTACAGATCCTTGAAAACAAATATTTGATCAAGAATGGTATAAATAAATTTAATATTTACATTAAATTACTTTGCTGATACATTATAACTTTGTCTTATTTTTGATGTCCTCTCTAAAGTCTTGCTTATAGTCTGTCTCGATGCATTCATGATGTTTCTAAATTGGACGTATCATCCACTAAGCAATGGACTTACGTCAAAGTTTCTACCTTTTCATTTTCAATTACCATTATTTGTAAATGATTTTTATTTGTCCTTGTTCCATGTAAGTAATTCAGTATATGTCTCATGTAATGATGGAAATGAACTAAATAAATTCGAGCAGCAAAAATTAAAGTTGAAAACAGTTACAAACAAACGTCCTTATTACTAACTTTCGATAGCTCTGATCTGTCCCTCTTGGTGGTGTACGAGAGGTTTTCCGAGCTGATATCTTACAGCACAGAATGAGAAATAGAATAGCAGGATGCAGAACTGGCTGTATGGATTGGTGAAACGACCAGGCAAGCGGAGTCACGGGTGGAGCCAGTTCCACATCTTACACCAAAGTCTGAAGACCAGTCGGGGCCGGATGAGATCGTCCAAGTATGACGCTGCCATGCGTGAAGAGGAAGCGGGAAAGACTAAGAAGAGTTACATGATTTATTTCAGCACGGTAATCGACTGAAACCTTCTTTGTTAAGAGGCAACAAAATGGATAAGTTGAATCCTACTGCACTGGGTAACTAGATGTTCCGAATATGGAGTCAAAACTCTCTTGATGGCCACCTTGAGAGTATGTTATGATAGTTATTAAGTCATTTGGAGCTTAAGCAGATACCATTTAAAATGTTGGATCCCCTTGCCATACACTAGAGTCTGCCAACGTTGTCAAAATAGAAGTGGATTAGTTAATTTAACTATTTAGAAGTATAAAACCACTATATGATAAATCATTTGTGAAATCACAACACAATTGACTGAGAACAAACATGATTGTATGATCACTCTGCACATTATCCTGGTATATTCTATCCCCTGACTGATCCTGATACTCCGAGGGGATATCGACTCTGACCTAAAGGGTCTTGTTGCTGGATTGGTATAGGTGAGTCGTTAGCGCTGTTAGGAAACCACAGGGGCTGGACATGGGTGCTCCTAATTGGGTGAGTTAATGCGCCCCTTTCTCGACTAAAAAGGGCGAGGGGCTAGCGACCCCGGTATGCCACACTCCGATATTCACCCCTGTGTTATCAAAGAATGTAGATGTCCAGGCACTTTGCATAGAAAAGGTAAAAATTTAATATGTTCAATGATCTTTTCCAAAACCTCGTTTTGTATGTACACTATATATTACTATAGCATTATAGCATATAGCTAACTATATATGCTATGTGTGCTTAATAACAGAGATGAAGTCAAGCTGGCTGTTGATACCCAAGAGAATCAAACCATCCTCTCTCGCCCCGCCCTCTGGCCTCTCGTCGTTGGACCCGCCTCTGTGCGATTATACAAATAGTCTATGGATTACAATAGATTCTTTCTTTTTTCAAGTCAGTTCTTGTTGACTGGAGACTAGTTTTCTGCCTCTCTATTTGCTCTCCTGGTCTCCTTGTACTTAACTAGGCCCGTCTACCCATAGGTAGAAACTAGTTACATGAAATACTGATTGCACTTCAGAACAAATCATTACTCACATTCATGAGCCTCGGGCCATTCCCGTTTTTCCCGATCGATTGCTGTCTTATAGGCTCTTTCTCTACCTAGGGCGCACATAGTGGTATAATCTGGCTGGTGTAGGTATTATGGCTGCGTCTGCAATATAGTTTAAACTTGTGCTGTTCTCTAGTAAATGGTGTATCAGTTATAAATATGTCCATAAGTGATGTCGAGACCTTTTCATTCGGATCTTTTTGTGTTGTTATGGTCTCAGAGTCAATATGTTAGAACCATTTTTATATTTCACCGGTGGTAGCTCTATGCATATCCGATAGCATCAACGTTAGTTGTTTATTGTAACGTATTTAGCTTCACATAGTCTTCATAGTTAGGCTCAGATTCATGGACTTGTTTCTGACTATAGAAATAAAATATGTGTGGATTCTGCAATGCTATGTAGTAGTCTCAGGTTTGAATCCGCGTTTAGTCCCGCCGAGCTACGGGGTATGATAGAATAACATTAAAAGTTCGAGCCAGTGGTATTACTACGCTCAGCCTCACAGAAACTGCATCCCTAACGACTCCCTCCTCCACTTTTGTGTATTCGGCGGTCCTGCTCATCCCATCATACCTTTAACCTCCTACTGCTCTTCTCCACCAACTGCTTCTTCCATGTCTTCTTCGGTCCTCGCCCCCTTGATTCCTATTATGACCTGCCAGCCATCCTCAATTTTACACATCAACGCGCTGTCTCAGAGAATACACATTGTTATACAAAACGATAGCTCTCCTCCGCAGCCAGATGTTTAGTCTCATACTCTTGTACTTCTACGTCTCCAGCATTTTAGTCCTTCTATTTTTCGCGCCTATTGGGCCATAACCAGTACATCTGGCATCAACACCTCAGTCATTCTTCCTGGCTCGATCAGATTCACAGCCACACATACGCTCTATCATTGCTCTCTCGAGTCCT
The DNA here is from genome assembly GCA_001188425.1 of Eucidaris tribuloides. Classification (NCBI taxonomy): domain Eukaryota; kingdom Metazoa; phylum Echinodermata; class Echinoidea; order Cidaroida; family Cidaridae; genus Eucidaris; species Eucidaris tribuloides. The sequence goes on along the minus strand of JZLH01S0142857.1, from coordinate 29,925 downwards.
TCTCGAATCCCCATCTCATTTTCACTCAAACACACGTTTCACTCCATACAAACATCGCCGATCTCACACAACTCCTATACAACCTTCAACTATGCTATGCTATGGTTAAATGGATAAAAATACAAGAACCTCACATACGTTATAAAAAGAATTATATTTCATTTCTGATCTCATTTATATTTATAGGTGTCCAGTAAGAATGAAAATCAAATTCTGGAAGAAAATGCTGTGATTAAGTTGAGCAAATATATGTACACACTATACATTTGATACATGTTGACACCAGAAGAGGTACACATAGCAATTTAATCATAATATACCTGCTCTGTCACCATACATGTGACATTTATTGACAGCTCTTCATGTGGTCCCACAATGCCTTGCTGTGGGTCAAAGGTCGTTTTACAGCAGGGTGCTTGCTTGCCTTTGGGCTACAGTAAGAGAAGAAGTGTACGGAAGTATTCAAGCTGATTAATATCATTCATCATGATTTCAAAACTGCACATTTCCAAAAACAAACGTCTCTTTTTAGGAATGGACAATTAGACATCGCAAAATGAAACTTCAAGTCAATACAATTCTAAATCTTGCTACTGTCATGTTCAATGTTGATTTTTGTCTTTATTAAATCAGTTATTAAGATAAAATGCAAACAGCGTAATGTTTAAAGAAACAGGTTAAACATTCAACTTCTAGTTATGACGAACATTTACAAATATGATTCTTATACTGGTTTTTGCTCTCGTCAGACAGTAGGAATATGACCGCTCTGATCACCAGTACGATAATTTTAACTATTTGTATCATTTTAAACTAGCTGTTCAAGTTCTCACTTTTGATGGTGTAAGAGACATTCTGTGTTCTATTTTGATAAGAAATACATTGAAAGTCCAGAAAAAGTTTAATGTTTTCATATGGCTTGAGAAGAGGTAGCCGAAACATGATTGCACATTGGCATCGCAAGACGGAGCGGCGATTTGTGAATGGACAAAATTATGAGTTTATTGACTGAATGTGCATTTTATTGATATTTATTCATCTATGTATTTATTTATTTATTCATTTATTTATTTATTTACTTATATATTTATTCATTCATGTATTTATTTATTCATTTATTTAGGTATAAAATTAAACTGACCAGTTGTAAATTCCTAAATGGACAAATTACAACCAAATACAAATACATATTAAAAACATTTTACATGAGACCTAATAGAAACATTAGGTCATTTACTGATGGAATTAAGATACAAAATTAAGACAGCTGACAATAATTTATGATATATGATACGAAAACATACAAGGAGAATATATAAATCCAGCTACAAATAAAAGGGTGTATGAATTATTGGTATAATCACATACCTGAAAATGTTGGATACATTTTTGTATCTAATGCAGCAGTATAATTCAACATTACGTAACAGAGCATGATCTGTTAGTAGTATAGTTGAATCAAAACAAGTATTGCAAAATAATAACAAAAATAACAATATAATGATTTTGAATTATTGTAAGTTGTAGTGGATTTATTGCAAACTGAAGCCTGAAATGTACTACCCTACCTGCTCCCACTGGAATTCAGCGGGCAGCATGGTCTGGTTGAAGAGCTTGACCATTGTAGTGACCGGTATGCCCACGTAGACCTCTGGAAGGTGGAGGGTACTGGTCAACAAGCAGGCCTGGGGACGCTGGACCTCACCGTACACACCAACGTACCTACGTTGGGAGAGAAGAGTGCAGGAAAATTAGACTGTGCTTACTGTTAGACCAGGGTGACCAACGTGCAGTATGGGGGCTACATACATGACACACTACTTAAAGTGTCCTGCAAAGTCTTGAACTACTAAGTTAAAATATACATTGTAACCCATATATGCTGCAATTGCCTAACTGCGGGAAATTCCATAGAATTTGTTATTCATATCCATTCATTTAAATACATTAATTGACAAATGTTGCTCACAGAATATATAAATTGTGTATCAAAATAATGAATCAAATATCTACACTTTACTTTGATACACAATTTGCCAATTCCACTTCACTTATTTGTGTAAAAAAATTATACTGATAAGAAAGGCTGCTTGAATGTCTGTTACGGGTCTACTGCATATCATGTAGATTGAGTTAACACAGTAAAATGATAAAGGCAGACATGGGTTAAGCAGGCAAAAATATTTCTGCAAAATATAAGTATCACTTGTGTTTTTTTAAATAAATATCCTTCATTTAAAAACGTTAGACTGCATTTCATTATGACTAAATATCCTTCATTTAAAAATGTTAAACTGCATTCATTATGACTCCTGCAAGTTACTTAAGAATATAATTAGATATGCCAAAATATTGCATCAGTCTATTCTTCCAGAGCAACAAATTGAAATGGTCAAGTGTGTTCTGAAATGCACATTCCGCATGGTTTTAGCCCCTATTCCACTACTACCTTACAACTTGCAACCTACATATTTCTCAAAATTACCAAATGTGACCCAAATAAGTTTTGTTGGTTAAAGCCCAAGTTTAGTTTTGGGGATTTTTTGTTATTTGAAAGCTTTATGCCCCAAAGTCATAACCCTGCAATAATAGATTCTGAATGTCTTTTAGTTTTTTGTTATATGAATTTATGACAAATTGGTGGGGGGGGGGGGGGACCCCACATTTTGGACCATATTTTTACATTATAGAATACCAAAGG
>JZLH01S0142846.1:119836-135614 GCA_001188425.1 Eucidaris tribuloides | reverse complement strand
CCAAAAAAAAATGAATACCCAAATGAATAACAATAGGGGCGAAATTTTCAAAAACGGTAAACTCTCCTTTATTTTTATAACTTTGAAAAAATTGGAGGCGGCCGCCACCCCCCCCCCCCACTGGCGCTGCCCCTGCCTCGAGTCCCCTTCGTTATAGAAATTTCATCTTTGGTCTACATCAGAAGGAATACAGCATCATTCCATTTGTCTTAGGTGCACAACTTGAATGAGTGGTTCTTCGTGACAGATATGACAGACACGGAGTGTTTACGAAAATGATTTGCGTTTGATAATTCGATTAAAGGGAAATTGGAAAGATTGGAAGTAGACCTCAATTAAGAACACAATGCTCCCAGAATCAAGAATACTATATATTTAAAGTTTCTGCTGTGAAAATTCCATAGCTATACTATTCTTCCTTGTTGTACAACTATTATCAGGAAATGCAGAACTAGCAGATTCGATGTGCATGGAAACTTCCAGATTCATTTTCGAATACCAACAATTATTGTTAACGTTGATCAATTTTACGACCGTATTTCAAATCCTCATTTCACTATATGCATGTGGCTTTCGACTTCAATAGCGACAAAAACGAATTTCAAGAATTGGGTCGAACTTTCAAGTTTACGTCACTGGAAAATATACCTGACACAGACCTTCACCTAAGACGGGCTAGTGGTCCAGTTAGCCATGCGTGCGATTATTTTCTTTTCCTCTTCACATTATTACTTGAAGGGATTATAGGTTAGGCATTGACCTCAGACATGACCTAATTGTGATTCATGTCCGATTTAAGTGTTTCAGAAACACTCTACTTTTCCATCTGTCTGAAAACATGTTTTGCCATGACCCCCATTCTTAAAGTAAGAGCAAAAGCCGACATAATCAAAACTATCATCGAATGTACTGTAAAATATGGCTGTCTGACCGATGGTTTGCAAGTAAATCATTGAAAACATGATTGAAAAAAAAATTGTGAGACTGGCACATTTTCGTTTAAAACGTGTACTTATAGAAGACAATCTGGAGAGGCCCTAAATGAAATGTGAAATAATAATAATAATTAATAATTACAGTGAACAAAATGATAAATGAATATCATTTTAGTGAAAGTGTTAAGGCATTTCGGAAATCGCTTTCCTTAATTATACATTCCTTGAATTTGTCATTCACCTTCTACAGTGTGTCTCAAAAAAATGGTCAAAGTGAACATTATTTTTTTTCTATCATACAACCTAGTTATGTTGAGTATCGTCATAAAGCTGGAAAAAATACATTCCAATACAATTTATTTCATTTCATTTGGTTGTGTCAATCCTGAGATATATTGAATTTTCTACAATGACGCAAACGCGAGTTTGTCCCAGTATACTGTACATATACGAGCTGTACATACAGGTTCATACAGGTAGTCTCGAAAAGAGAGGTCGTTTTAGTCGGTGTCTATTAACAGTTTGACTTTTAAACTTTTTCTTTTACAGACAGATGTCTTTATGAGTACTTTGTCTTTATTGAGACCTTTTCTCTCAGACAGATGGTCTTTGGAAACAGGTGGATTCGGCTTAAAGTCTATGGCTCGTAAACCTAAAACGTAATTTGGAGTTCCTTGTCATATCCGATGCCCGCGCATCCATGACGTGGTCTGTTGAAGCTCCCAACAATGACCAAGACATTCCCGTCTCCAAGGGTGAATCACGGAAGTTATTCACTCGCACAAGACTAAATAGTCCCACCAGTGGCGTTGCAGCCGGGGGCAGAATGCCCCCCCCCCGAAAAAAAATCTGCGGGGAAAATCACCAAACTATACCGGGGAAAAAGGAAAGGAAAGGACGCACTTTTTGGACTTAGGTACCGGGAGATTTGGGGCTCTGCCCCCCCCCCCCGATAACAGGCAACTATTACGCTGCTGAGTGAGTCCTACTTGTCATCGAGCAGGGACACGAACTTTACACTCATGTCACAGGCGCGTCGATCATGGGGGGGGGGGGCAGGGGGTGTCCTCCCATTAAAATATTGGGGGGGCAAACATATCGTTTTGCCTCCCCCAATAATTTTGACAACCTGAAAAATTAATAATAAGTAAAGCTATAATAATTATGTTTGAAAAGCAGTGCAAGGCACTACAAACATATAAACTTAACGAAAACATTACTATTATGCATTTTTTAATTCTTCAGCAAGCTTTGCGCGCCAAAAAAATGTGATTTTCTCTAACTTTTTGCCCCCCCCCCTCTGAAAAATGGATCGATTCCCTGTCATCCCGCATCGACATCGTTAATTAAATCTAAAATCGAGACAGAAGCTAACTGAAAAAAATACTAATTGAAGAAAAAACAAACAAGTCGCTTCATAAAGGAGTATAACATCATAAATGTGACACTTATTGGTAAGAAATTTCAACAAATGCTGAAAAACAGACGGCCTTTTTACACTTCCGACTTAATACGATTTAAATTGAGGAAACGCCCTTATTATATTACACCTTTCCCTGTTAAGCTGATCATCCTTTAGCACATGACACAAAGACAGAATATCATTAACATCTAGATCTAATCAATTATGACGGATCGGTCCATCAATGGCTAATCCGTCGTTAGGGGATGGATTAGGGCTCTGTTTCCGTGCCAGGAACGTCGACTAGTTATCCATGGGTTCAAAAAATAAAGCGAATAGTTTTCAATCGGGTATATACTATACCACTTGATATGAAGACCTCAAATCCAAAGTATGCTGAATCAATTTTCTGATGAAACTTAAGATTTTTGTCGACGTGTTTTAATTATAAGGATACAGCATAACACATTTTATCAAATGACTAAGAAAAAATAAAAGCCCTGAGTAAAAATTAGTTGAGTTCCAGAAATGATAAAAACCGCTTCAGCTTTGTGCCAAAACATGCGATAATCCACATGACAGAAACATTTTATAAACAAACACCCCGAAAACGTTGTATCGCGATACGACAGTGCGAAACTCGTTTCAGAGAAAATCGACTTCAACGTTTACTATAATTCCCACTTTTTGTCCCAAGCACTACAAGATGTTCATTGCTAGAAGGATAGACCAAGACAATTGCTTAACATTGATATCTTTATTTTTACACAGAACCAAGGATCAGAGAAAATATCGCAAAAGAGCTACATGCTTGAAATTTCGGTTTGAGCGGTTTAGATTTTCCCTGTACTAAAACGCCTTAGGGAGTTCAACAGCGCTGACCGCATTTTCAATACGCGCGATCAAGCAAACCGTCGTATCTCTCTTTCACGTGCAAAGTCAATGCAGCGCGTATGCTGACCGCGTATTTGCATATTAAGTGCTCGCAGTTGTTGTTTGCTCTGCTACAGCACACGTTTCCAATGGGATTTGCGCATTTTATCAAAAATTTATATGGCATCGCCTTTAAAATCCCCACATATCTCAAAAAATAAAATAAATTGCTGTCTAAAAATTTAACCATGTATAGAGTAGGACTACAGTAGTACTTTCATTTTCTGCAAAAATCTCAAAATCGATATTTTGATGAAAATCGACTGATACGACGGTTCGGATGAACGCCGACGATTTGTTTGAAACACTAGGAAAAAGTGGTTGTTTTATGTATTAGTCAAAATGTTAAAATCGCGATGTTGTTTTAAATACTTTGAGATGTACATGTAAACTCTACGATTTTCATTAATAAAATTTGGAGGGCTAAATTTACAACAACAAAACCTTGTAGAGGTTCAATTTGAATATATATATATATATATATGTATGTATATATATATATGGCAAACTATATGAGCTATGACAATGCTTGAAAAGACACAAATAACCTAAAATACAAAACTTTAGAAATTATGCCGCATGCTCGCAAGTTAAGGAAAAAATCACACATGAATAAAATCAAGTGAGCTCCTATAACACAAAATGGTGTAGTATAATGGTTAGTCACAGCTTTTTGCTGTTTAAAGCTCTAAATGATCATTTTGAAATACAATTTCTTCAGGGCTTCTTGCTTTCTCTGTGAGACACAGATAACATGAGGATGTAGCACAGATCTTTGTTAACCAGAAACATTGTGAAATGATAACTGGTTTACATTTACATGATACTATAGTGTAGTATGTAAGACAAGAATATCATGCCGAGAAAGTTAAACAAATAATAAAATTAAAAATTCATATTTCCCCCAAACTTGATTTTTATGGATTTAGAGTGCTTCGGAACTGATTTCATTTTTTTTTTCATACGTATATCAATTACCTTAAAAAAAAACGTTTAAAGATGGAATAATCAGGTAACATTGACCTGGAGAGAAATTTTATATTCCTTGGACCCAACCCCCAAAAAATTATTTCGAATTCTGGTTAAAGCTAAAAAAAAATGGACGTCGTTGCGAAGCGTTCAACATTGATCATTTGATATTATGCAAATCAGAACGTCACGCAGTAACGAATCCAAGAGAGACACAGAAGTCATGTGTCCCCCCCCCCCCATATGAAAGTGGGCCAAGGGATGTGACAGAAACAAGAGGACAATTGGGACCGGAAACAGAACATAAAAACGCATATCTCCGAGTAAAAAATGTACCTCTCTTAGCACCTGGCTTTCCAGTAACGTTACCCCACCCCCCCCACAAAACTGGAACCTTTACCGACCACTGCAAGGGCGTGGGCTGCATGGGGGTACACTGGGTACACGTGCAACCCCCCCCCCGCTGAGGTAGAGGGGTTCCGCACCTGGCAAGCAAATCCAAATTTGCATCCCTATTTCTACTTTCAACAGCTGATTTTCTGAACTTTAGTTTCACCCCGTCCCCGAGATGTGCACCTCCAATGCCACGTCAGTTTCATCTTCCCAAGATGTGCACCTCGCCATGCCACGTCAGTTCCACCTCCCGAAGATGTGCACCTCCCTATGCCACTTTAGTTCCACCTCCCCAAGATATGCACCTCCCCATGCCACGTCAGTTCCACCTCCCGAAGATGTGCACCTCCCCATGCCACTTTAGTTCCACCTCCCCAAGATGTGCACCACCCCATGTCACTTTAGTTCCACCTCCACAAGATGTGTACCTGCCCATGCTACGTTAGTTCCATCTCCCCAAGATGTGCACCCCCATGCCATTTTAGTTCCACCTCCCGAAGATGTGTGCTTATTTCGTCATGCTCAAACCAGCCTTTGCCCGTGGAAATACTTTCTTTTATTATTGTTCAGTCCCCTATTATTCATAGACTTCAATACATTGCCAAGTGTTGTAGTGCAATGACATCGTACAGTACTTAACCCGGCACTAATTATTTAAACGGAAAGCAGCGCTGTCAATGTATCATTTCAGCCAATGAGAGATGTAGCGACAAGATCTTTGTCGGGGCTTCACGTCAAAACTAAGTTTTCATCGCTGAAGGCTGGACGCAAAATGGCCGGGTGGAAAACGTGACAAAACTGGAAAAACTCTCATTCAATTAGGAGCACAAATTTCAACTTTGTCTCCCACTTTAATTAAAAGTGATGCTTTGGGAGACAGTCTAATTCCAACACTTGAGATTCCAGTGAAAACCTATCGCAGAATTTAGATTAATTAGAAGTGATATCATTACTAGTTGCGTCCTTGGTTTATACATGTATCCACCTGTTTTCAACGAATTGGCGCGGTTAGTGCCTCCATAGTCTGCATTATTTTTTGATTCTGCAAATGATGTTTAGGATTCAAGTTTTACTATTATGTAAAGACCATCGTTCTCTGACCTAACAGATGGCATTTTAGCGTTTAACGTAAAGTCAGGGAAAAACATACTGCAAAATATTCTTGTTTTATAAGCCAATTATTTTGTCCAACGCAACAATAACAGAAGGCCTAAGTCTTTCATCCCTTTTTTGGGGGGGCGGGGGAGGGGGTAGTGTGATACCCCAGGAGGAAATAAACGAGTCATCGTGGGGATGGATATACCCGACGACCATTTCACAGTAATATACCACATTTTCATGCTCACATAACCACGCATTCCAGTAGAAAACAGGCGTTTCATTACTTGCAACAAACAAAGGTTTATAGAGTGTTAGTATAGTGGCGTTGTGCCACATTGCCATACGGAAAATGACTGTCATTATCCCCCCCCCCCACCACACACACACATTTGTCGTCCTACAAGGCAGTGCCAATGCCCGGTTTGTTCAGGCAGCGACAGGCCTGCGTATAGCGAACATTTATTCAAACAAGTTACATGGATCTTATCTATTGAAATTCTCCGAAATCAAAAGTCTCTGCAGAACATTCTAAATGAGAAAATTCCCGAAAAGGGTCAAGTTGGTTAAAGGGTTAGTGATATTGCTGGCTGGTCCGTTACAAGTTATCATCATCATTATCACAATCATCAACACCATCACTAGTCCTCGATCCTCCTCCTCCTCCTCCTCCTCCTCCTTCTCCTCCTCCTCCTCCTTCTTCTCCTCCTCCTCCTCCTCCTCCTTCTCCTTCTCCTTCTCCTCCTCCTTCTCCTTCCTCTTCTCCTCCTCCCTCTCCTCCTCCTCCTCCTCCTCTTTCTCCTCCTCCTCCTTCTCCTCCTCCTCCTCCTCCTCCTCCTCCTCCTCATCTTCATAATTTTCTTCACTTACCACTATCAGTATTCAGTACCACCCCGATCATCCTCATTTTCTTCAGTATGTTCATGCCCATTTATTTACTTATTTATTTATTTATTTATTTATTTATTTATTTATTTATTTATTTATTTATTTATTTATTTATTTATTTATTTATTTATTTATTCATTATTATTTATTTATTTATTTATTCATTTATTTATTCATTTATTTATTTATCTATGTATTTATTTATTTATTTATTTATTTATTTATTTATCTATCTATCTATTCAATTATTTATCTATTTATCTATCTATTTATTCATCTATTCATTCATCTTTATTCACTTCTTGATAAAAATGTACAACTTTACACAATATAAAACCATACAATATACATACGCAATAATAGATTCATAGATACACCCAGATATTACAGAACGCACTCCAAACTCAAGCGCCGACCCAGCGACCAACATTCCCACAAAATCCCAGCGTGCAAAAACCGACAACAGCCACGTACAGGTGTAGGACGTGCCGTACACAAGCAGCACCAAAACATGCCAAAAACGGTATAAGCGCTAACCATCATCAGCGCATCAAGTTGTCAATTAAAGATGAAATAAACACTAACTATGCACCAACGATCACCAGCCCCACACCGCCCCACACCGCCCCAATGAGTCCTGATGTCCGCCGCGCCCAACACCACCACACCGTTACTGTTATCGTTAATGTCTCCCTCGGACAAGACAGCGCTTAATCGAGAAATTCCACAAATGATATCCTGATTATAAAAACGATTTATCCATTTCCCCTTGCATTTATCTTCCCTGATATTCTTTTTTGCCCTTCTGAGTAGCCAAAACTCTTGATCCGTTGTTTGTTTTCTGACCCTTCTTCATTCCTGTTACGCCTACTTGTTTGCATCTATATTTTTCGTATTTAGTTTAATTTACGGTACTTAGAAATACAGTCCTGGACAAACGTTTGGAATATGTTTATTTCTTTGCGTAGCCCTGTTTTAGAGTGCAGATTTCTTACGAATAATGACCAATTACCCATGCATAACATATTATTACGAAGTTCAAATGAGCTCAACTCAGGGGCGGTGCCATGGTAAAATTTTAGGAGGTGCGAAAACAGGGGGAAAACTTTGCCTGCCAAACATTTTTTTACTAGCCAAAATGCATGCCGAACAGTGTCCAACAAGCGGGGGCATTGGGCCGACGACGACAAAAAGCATTTTCCCGCCAATTTTTTGTTTGTATTTTCTAGGAAAATCAACAACAATAAGGGGCGATATTTTCGAAAACAGTACAATTCCCGCCATTTCAATAATAAAATAGGGGTAGCCGCTGACCCCCCCCCCCGGTGGCGCCGACCCCTTTTCTACTTCAGGAGAAGAAACCTTTTCCTGATATGATTGAAAACTGCATTTGGTAGAAATATATATTCCAAACATTTTTTCATGACTGTATGTTACTCTTCATTTGAAATCAATATCTTAACAAGAGAGATATAGTAAACGGTATAAATATATGGTTTTAATTTATAGGAAGCTGAACACATTACTGTCAGATATAAATACAATTTTATTCCCCATTTGCGGAGGCCAGGGATAATCCAACCGGGATTTTATCGACGTAGCTGCGCCAAGCATAACTTTCAAACACAATTTTTGATATTGTCAGTTATACAACAAAGTGTCTGTCAGTATGTGTTCACCGATATAAGGTCTATGTCGTTTGTCGATGTCACTGTCACGGGCACATCTGTTTGTTTGTTTTTAATGGGGTCCCACAGAGGAGAAATCTTTATGAATATGGAGGAAAGTTTTTTTCTTAAAAGGTAATATACATTTTTATTCCATTCATGACATGGGAAACAGTTTTTTTCTTAATTTTGTGTTTCGTTGACGTCGTCATCGTCATTGTATTCGTCGTCATCATCATCGTCTTCATCATCATCATCATCATCATCATTATCATCGTTTTAATCATTATCATCATCATTGTCTTTGTCATCATCGTCATCATCTTTATCATCATCATCATCACAACCACCACCACCAACACCACCACCATCACCACCATCGCCATCATCATCATCATCTCCATCCTCATCATTGTTGTAATCGCTTGGTCTTCCCGCGTATTGAGAGTTAACTTCTTCTCAACAAAATACACATTTGATTCTCGAACAAGGTAGGGAAGAAATGTGCATGTATCTATTGTTTTCGTCATCGCTGTTGTTGTTGTTTTTTGTTGTTAATTAGTTTGTTTGTTGTGATTTTTCGTCGTCTTCTCCTACCTTTTCGTTGAATTTCCACCGTAGTTGTCTTTAACTTAGAATGTTATTGAAATAGAAAACTGTCTTGCATCCAATCTGATGTACAGTATACATGATATGTTTTATGATCATTTTATAGTACTTTGGGAAAGTAATATACACAGGTGGTCAGTTGGAGTGAATTCTCATTTTTGACTGAAAGAGGCAGAAAATGATGCGTGTCGTACGCGATGCGTTTGGCATTTTCCTTCAAATTTCAATCTCTGTTTACATGAGTGAACTTATTTATTCTTTTTTATATAACATAACAGACAAACATTAATTCAAAAGAGGACTTGCGTTACATATCGATCGATTTATACTCATCCTGCTATACTCAATAACACAAACCCTTGCACTGCACTCTGCACGCACCACGCACCGAACACAATAATCAAACATACTAGTCTTAGGACACTTATTACAAATTCCCTTCCAAACTTTCTTGAATAAAAGTGACATCTATTCTAGAGTATTTTATCCATGTAGCTCGTCATCTCTTTTGGGGCCGCAATCTGATCAAGCTCCGCTTATGATAGTTGGTCCTTCTGCATTCAGTCTTCCAATCAAATGAACTAATAAATCCCAGTCCAATAAATTTGTCTGAATTTGCACTTGGCTTCCTTCTATTCCCGAGAGTCGTTATTACTGTATTTAAGTAATATTGTAGTATTGTAATTAACTATTTTCCAAAATACAATTAATTAAATATTGATACTTTCCGTCACTTAAAAATGATCATCTTGTTTCAGTATTCAAGTTAGTCAATTATGTCTCGTATTCGTCTTTTACATTGTCAAATGATTTTCAAGTGTCTTCGCTACTGGAATTTATAAATGTATTGTAGATGAATTCATGAAGTTTGTATGTATTATTGAAACTTGAATAAATGCAGAAAATAATCTGCCCAAACAAACAAAAAAATATTAAATCACTCCCAATTTCCAATTATTACAATAGCCTTCTGCTAGTTGTGTAACATGACTCTACAACAAATCTTCTTTCCTCATTTGTTTGGAAAGCATATTGGAAAAATATCGTGAAAATGGCCATTTTTTGTACAGAATCGCCCTTATGATTGTTATCATTTTCGATTTTATCTGCCTCGTATCTTTTTCGATTTGACATTGTAAAGTATTTGTAGGGTGTGGTGTGTCACGCGAGACGCGCATACTATATACATTCTTGGATGAGCAGAACAGATAACCCAGATGCCCCACCCATGTCCTTCAACATGACTAGACAAAAAAGATGATCCCTTGAGAATGTCAAAATGATTTATTCGGAACATTGAGGCCTTATGACGCAACTCGTCAATGCACAGGCGCCGTTAACATCGCCCAATGCCAACATACTGTAGTCATCCTTCCTACATTTTTTTTTTTCTTATTTAACCTAATTAATGACTTCAATATAATTGTGTGTGTGTGTGTATGTGTCGATATGTGTGTGTGCGTGTGTGTGTGCGTGCGTACGTATGTGTGTGTGTGTATGTGTGTGTGTGTTACGTTCCCCATGAATTACAGAAAACTGGTGGGCTAGACATGATAAGATCTTTATTTTCTTACTGAAAAATTGGTAAGTGTCTTGTAATTGTTCATGTATTTTCAAAGCGATTTCAGAAATGTAAAATTGATGAGGTCAGTTTGGGTTATCACGACATATTCTGCACACGCAAAATCACACACACACACACACACACACACACACACACACACACACACACACACACACACACACACACACACACACACACACACACACACACACACACACACACACACACACACACACACACACACACACACACACACACACACACACACACACACACACACACACACACACACACACACACACACACAACGTAACCCGTATCATACTCCCTTCGTTCGGTGATAATAAAATAATGCATGCACTACCAACAAAAATCACAATCGCAATCACAAAGTCAAACTTCAGGATACAATAAATAAAACACTTTAAAACGTTTGTTTTTTTGCTTTTCCGACAGAGGATGACCATGATAATGCACCTACCAGTAGTATACACACACATATCTTACAGAAAACATGACAAAGTACAAAGAGGGTTACAACCTTTTTCATGTTCATCAATGAACAAAAAAAAATCAATAAATAATAACAAAAATAGGAAAGAAAAATCCATGACAAAAAGTGAGATAATTTTATCCATACCTCACAGAGCTCAATCCGATTCCATAGGTAGGAATCATCTGTGAGTTTATTGTTCTTGGTTGAATCAACTCACTTTATTTAGTTAAGTCTATTCCAAGTGGTTAGAACTCTCATGACAATATCGATATACTGTAATTTTTCATCATTGCATGAAATAATTTACACACCTTTAATTGACATCTACAACATGATAGTGATTTTTTTCAACGCACTGCATTCTCCACGTGATAAAGAGAAATTACAGAAATTTAACCCAAACTCGAAAAGAACTCGGGCGTACAGAACTTCAAATCAAATTATTAAGTCACGCACACGCTCGCGCATGCAAAAGTGGATGCCGTTTGGACTTCAATATATATTTTTACAAGGACTAAGAACACCCTGGTAAATTCACGAGGGACTAGAACACCCCGGTAGATTATATACAAACTCTACTCAGCATGAATAGGTTTACTCTTGCATCCAAAAGGATACTTTCTAGAGTTACCTATGCTGAATAATTCACATTGTCCACCCGATTGTCCAGTTTGACTCAAACATAGCAATTAATGCCTGGACAATGTTTTTTTTAATGTCATAGTTACTGTTTTCACGATGGTTGTGGTTACGATTTCATTAATACCAATAGCGTAATTATCATACACAATGTAATAATTCAACATAAATATATAATTATGTATAAGGAATTAAAGATACTATGTAGAGCTCGATAATTATCAGGATTATTGGATGTGCCATATTAATACCATTATACCATCAATGAATTTAATGACGGGGATAAGAATTAACTTCAATGTGATTTCTTTGAAATACAGTGAAACCTGTCCATAGTGGCCACCGAAGTGAAACGAAATTTGCGAGCTTCATAGACAGGTGACAGCTACATGTATAGACAGATTTTCAAACACACAATTTGTCTCTTAGGGAATCAGTTCAGTGGCCACTATACACAGATTGACCACTATAGAGAGGTTGCCATGAAGACAGGTTTCACTGTATTATGAATATCTGTAAAACAATTCTCTAAACCACACCAATGCCACCTTGCCAACTTAAAGGGCAGTGACATGATTGGGAGAAATAACAAATGTCTCTGGAACCAACCTGGTTGAAAGATATATCAATGGATACACCAGCTGCAGTGTATCTCCTGGCTGGAAATATTTATCTTGAATTTGTTCACTTAAGCCGGATCAAGCGTGAACATACTGGCATTTTGTTTCTCTTGACCCTCGATAGAAATAGATTGCATAGTAACCTGCAAAAGATTTGTCTGTCACAAGGCATACTGATGGAATTTAATTTAGAACAAGTCGTCTTTGGACTGCAAAAATTTCACAGTAGAATCCTTGCACAGTTTACTTGATTCTAGAATAGTTTTACCTCAAGTTGGGGAAGACTACTTCCAATCATGGCATTTACCTTTAAGATTGTTCTACATGATCCATTTAACCCTTTTCCCCTGCAGAATTGTTAGTTTCCCACAAATTGATACTAAATCACCCAACCTGCAGGACGAGTGCTTACTAGTGAAGGCTTTGTAAGAGCAGTCTCTGAGCAGCCCATTCTTATGAAATCTCTCATGATATTGATAACAAGAAAAGTCTGCGACCCTGATAACGTCATTATTCAGTATCATGCACACTGAAGTGCGATGTAACACAACTGAATGGGATGCTATACGAGAGTGACATTGAGCATATGAAACACTGCCAATACTGTCACCATTTCATATTTCATTGTTACCCCTGTTTACAATATATAGGGAGTGAGTTCGTGTAATATACATAAAATTAACATTTCCAACAGGTGCCGCAATTACAATAAATTGGAAGACGGAACATTGTGGACTAGAAAATTTGAACATAAATACTAGAAGATTCAGACGTGAAAACATTGACGTGTCCCAATCAAATAGATTTCAAAACAGCGATTCTGAAAATATCAACAAATTACATGCAACAAAAGAGCTACAACTATTTTTTTCATTAACCAGGGATATACAGCAGAACCCCGCTATAAAGAGGTCGGATACAACAAAACCCTTTAAAAACAATGTGATTTTGCAGGTCCCATCTCTATTTCTTGGTTTTTGTAACCTGATATAACACGGTAATTGTCACGGTTTTTAGGTCCTCGTTGTAACGAGGTTCCCCTGCAATCAGTTCTGTTTGTCAGAATGTGGGAAGATCAGTCAAATTTCAGGTAACCTCCTACAGAATCGGGAAAATTAAGGAGCCTTTTTAAAGATTGAACGTCATGTAAGCTATTCCCTCCTCCCCCTCCCACACCTTCGATTCCCAGGCAAAGATTTCACCGTCTAAACTCGCTCCCTGAATCACTCCCCGACCAGGCCCGCTCGTGTCTCAGTGTCACTGTCAATTTAAGAGGCGAGTGTGGTTAGGTGGCTGTTCGCTTTTCGCTGCTCCTCCGTTTCCACATTGGAACAGCTGCCACTACTACTGCACTTGTCACTCCCACGGGGAGTGCAGCCAATCTTTGAAATGTGCAGGAAGATGACAGTTCGGTGGCTGTTTATAACCATCCAGCCATTAGGGGTCCCTTCTCTTCTTCGTAAAACCCCCTTTTTTGTTTCTATCCGTACAGGGCTTGGCTTCAAAGGCATGACTCACAATTTTTCACTTAAAGCAAATGCCACAAGTTACCCAAGCTTTCCTGATATGGTCATCATCACTAGTCTCTTAATTGTCAATACCATCACCTCCAGTAATTTGAAGCTTTAATTTTAAGCTACCAGGTACACTATACCACTTCCTAAACAGGTGGGCACGGAAATTGTGTGCTTCAAAAGAATAGCAAACAAGTACAATTACACGATTGGAAGATCAGGGCCAGTGTTGTGATGTCAAGGTCTCGGACTCGGTCTCAGTCTTGAGACCAAATATTGGAGGTCTCAGTCTCGAGACCAAATATTGGAGGTCTCGGTCTCAAAAACACAGATCTCAGTCTCAAAACTCTAAGTCTCGGTCTTGGTCGGAAAAAGTCTCGTTCTCAACACTCAAGATCTCGGTCTTGGTCTCGGTCTCGGAACAAATGGTCAAAGTCTTGATCTTGGTCTCGAAATCGAGACCACAACACTGATCAGGGCCCTGTCTCATAAAAATTCACAATTGATTGCAACTCTCAAAACATCGATCGCAAGTTGATTGCAACCAATCGGAATCCAATATTCGACGACTTACAATTGATTTATGGATTTGGTATTGATTGGAAGTTTCTGAGACAGGGCCCTGATCTTTCCAATCTTTTAACTATTTTCATCATTTAGTTTGATTTAAGTGTGTGACACCAAATAATGTCACTTATAATGTTCAATCAACTTAAAATACTATATGAGATTAATTCTCAAAACGTCACGACTTTAAACAAGCCCACTGATAATCAAAAAATAAACCAGGCAACAGGGAGAGATGAAATGCATGACAAGAGAAGGGGATTCCCCCCATGTTTGGGCCTCCTACGATGGCACTCTGGTTGGGACATCAGTCCAAATCAACATTGACAAGGTCCCTGTATCGATACGGGAGTTACCACTCCAAAAAATCATTAGGTGAACAAAAGGTAATGGGGAAACATGACACACTCACTGCTTTAAATATTGTGTCTGTCTGTCCACTTGTCTGTCTATCCATTTGTCTTTCTGTAGGTTTATTTGTCTGTTTGATGTGTTTTTGCAACAGACAGATTACAAAAACGCTCAAACATTGAGCAAATGCTACACCATACTATTTGTGTCAGCCTAAATCATCTACAAAGCCATTTCACTCCATAGATCATAACTTTTGAGAGCGAGTGTTGTTAAGTAATATGCCTATGGGCTTCGGAATTGTAATGTCTAAAATTAGTAGTGTAATACCTGGGTACTGAACAGAAAGTTATTGAGGTTTCATAGACAACTTGGCTATTGGCTAGTGTTGTTGCCAATTTGGAAATGTGTGAGACGAAAGTTAAGTCAATAGTTCTAACAATGTTCCAGAGTCATTTTCAGGTGTGGGCCTCGACAAAGAATAATCTTGTGCCAAATTCTCCTCACAAAACTGAGAACACAACCAGAAAAAAAAAATGTAAAGTTCTACAACATCAATGTATTTCCTTCATCTTTTCAAGTACAAAGATGCCTTTGCTCTCCAAAGAAATTCACAGTTATAATTACTGACAAATATGGTGTGGACCATGCAATTATTATGTATTATCACAAACTGCACAGTAGAGACAATAATGTGATTAATGATCCAGTTCTGGGCTTGCGAGGGTTAAGAGCAAGTAACACATTCTATCTCCTTTTCATCTCACTAAGAAGAGAAATAGACACATTTTGCTGACACAAACCCACTTCCTCCATGTATATGCATTTTACTATTCATAGATGGTGTCCAGTGCACCAGCGAATTACTTTCTGATTTCTGGTTACCTTTGAATTCTTTGGATTAACTTGTATCTGATATGAATTGAGGGCGAAGGAGCCACTTTACCAAGCATAAATATATTGTGAATTGCAGATAACACAGAAAAAATATGATCATATGGTCATATTGCTTTGTATGATTTGTTGTTATAATGTAAGAGAGTGTCTGCAGTTTTAAAGCATGTCAGGGCAGGGGTAGATAGGGGAGGTGGAGGGAGGGGTGGGAGGGGAAGGGGTAGAGAGGGGTAGGGAAA
>JZLH01S0142846.1:101683-119647 GCA_001188425.1 Eucidaris tribuloides | reverse complement strand
ACACTTCACAGACTTTAAACAAGCCCACTGATAATCAAAAAATAAACCAGGCAACAGGGAGAGATGAAATGCATGACAAGAGACGGGGATTCCCCCCACGCTTGGGCCCCCTACGATGGCACTCTGCTTGGGACATCAGTCCAAATCAACTTTGACAAGGTCCCTGTATCGATACGGGAGTTACCACTCCAAAAATCATTAGGTGAACAAAAGGTAATGGGAAACATGACACACTCACTGCTTTAAACAATATGTGTCTCTCTGTCCACGTGTCTGTCTATCCATTTGTCTTTCTGTATGTTTGTCTGTCTGATGTGTTGTTGCAACAGACAGATTACGAAAATGCTCAAACATTGAGCAAATGCTACATCATACTATTTGTGTCAGCCTAAATCATCTACAAAGCCTTTTCATAGATCATAACTTGTGAGAGAGAGTGTTGTTAAATAATATACCTATGGGCTTTGGAATTGTAATGTCTAAAATTACCAGTGTCATGCCTGGGTATTGAACAAAAAGTTATTGAGGTTTCATATACGACTTGGCTAGCCTTGTTTCCAATTTGAAAAAGTGTGACACGAAAGCTAAGTCAACGGTCTAACAACGTTCGAAAGTGATTTTCCTTGTACTGGTGTGAGCCTAGACAAAGAAGTATCTTGTGCCAAGTTCTTTACACAGAACTGAGAACACAAACAGAAAAAATGTGAAAGTTTTACAACAAGCAAGGTTTGCTATGTACTTTACCAAGCATGTACATATTGTGAATGAGCAGATATTGCCTTGCTTTGCATATATGCTGTAATAATGTAAGAGAGTGTTTGCTTTTTTAAAACAAGTCAGGGCAGGGGTAGATAGGGGAGGGAGGGGAAAAGGAGGGAGGGAGGGGTGGGAGGGGAAGGGGTAGAGAGGGGTAGGGAAAGGGAGAGGAATGGACAAAAGAGGGGGGGATAGAACAATCTTAAATTTGCCAAAGTGCAGGACACTAAGTTATCTTATGATAGGACAATATAATTATCAGTTATCAAGCTTTATATAATTAGACTGAATAAATTATGATAGAACAATTTATATTCAAAAAGCTTAGGAACTCAAAGTTTATACCAAACACACAACTACTTAAAAAAAATAATGTGGTAACAATCAGAGGTATGGATAGGTCAGACAAAGATTTCAATTTACACATGTGTATACACTGGTTGTCCTCACACAGAATTTCTTTTTTTTTACACGACATAAAATAAAAATAAATGGAGGTCTTGTTAATTAATAAGGACTATTATTAACAGTACCTCAATCTCTCCACAACCATATCAATTTGAAATCAAATTATTCACAAAGCTTACACAATCCATATTTTTTTTTAGATTTTCCACTTTTTCGTACTGTGATTTCTTATTATTGTAGAAGTGATAAAGAATACGTCTTGTTATTGATATTCATTAAACACACCTTGACAGATAAAATCTTGCCAATTAACTGGCAAGTTATCTTAATACATATGCACGACGTATTCACATTCAAGTATTTTACAGAAATAACATAGAATTTTTCTCTTCCTTTCACTTTTTCCACAAACATCTGTTTTTTAATACAATTTCCAGCAAGAATCTTATAAATTAAGTCTATGACTTACAAGTAGTTTTGGGAAGGACACATACAAACATATACACACTTCTAGACAAGACTTTAGTACAAACTTTCTTTGCTCTTTTTTTCTGACTCAAATGGCAACAGCACAACTTGACCTACACAGGGGATCTACAAAGTATCAACAGTTCTGCAGTATTACTTACATCTTAGACAAAATATTTATTCTCTAGTCTGATCTTTTTGCATATTGACAAGCTTTACTTGTCTCACTGTCAAGTTCGTAGGTACCAAAGTTACACACCATTTGTGAACAATATGTGATATTGTTTGTTTTCCGAATAAATGTAACCGTAACAATATATATGGATACCATGTGTCGTTGATACATGTGGCAGTACAGATAAAACTGACTTTCTGCCC
Organism: Eucidaris tribuloides; assembly: GCA_001188425.1. Lineage (NCBI taxonomy): Eukaryota > Metazoa > Echinodermata > Echinoidea > Cidaroida > Cidaridae > Eucidaris > Eucidaris tribuloides. The sequence goes on along the minus strand of JZLH01S0142846.1, from coordinate 117,637 downwards.
CACCCCACCCCCCCCCTTTCCAAAAAAGAAAAAGAAAACTATCACAGCCATGAAATTCAAGGCCTGGATATGTGGTTAACTGGATTACAACTGTGCATTTATGAAATATAGGGAATTTTGAGCTGTGTGCATTTAACTATGGAAGCTAGTTTGTTAACATATCTACATGTACCTTTAACCCCCTCCAAACAAAAAACTCATTCTACCTCAAGTTTTTAGTGACCATCATGGCCAAAACAATTCACTACAGAGTGGCTTCAGCAGTCTTTGCTAACCTCTTCTTTTGTCATTGTTTTCATAATTACAAGATTGCAGCTGCTACGACAGTGATACGACAGTGAGGGAGGGTATACTGTTTAATAAGCCTGTTCGTGATTACAATTTGCACATGTGTATAACAAATGTCGCTTGTACAAACCTTAGTAAGACATTCAAAGGCATGAATAGCTCAATGTGAAAGGTATGTGATGAATGCATATACAAGATGCATCTACAGGAATGTGCAAGTGAAGATATTCTGTTCGACAGAATGCATTCTTCCCAACAGAATGTAACAAAAGCAATTAATGCAGGCCATCACATTAAGAATGGCTACTCTCTGATACCTCGCTAGAAGAGCTACCGACTCTTCAAAGATATATGGTGCCTTGGGAGCATTTCGTCGTCGGTCCGGCAGAAAGGCCCCAGCACATGTTCCTGCCAGAAGGGCCTTAATGCTAAATTGCCTCTTACTTGAAAAATACTGGTTGTTTTTTTTCACACGATGGAAATTCAAAGTAGTGTTATTTTTAGACCCTTCTGTAAATCTATCAAGTGAAAATATCAAATACGGCAATATTTCTCAAATTAGAGAAGTTTTAATGTTAAAACCCCTAGTATAGTATTGGTAAATTGCAAAAAATTGCAATTCTTTGCAATTATACTTTTTAGATACATTTTTATGCTCTCATGTTCCTTGAAGGAAGTAGTTTGCATGGTGTGGATAAGCAATTAAGCTAATGACTTTTACGATTCGCCATGTGAAATTTTTTTCTTGGAAAGTTGGTAGCCCTTAAAAGGGCTGTTGTGATATAGAGTATGAAGTTCTCGACGTTTCGGACAGGTTGACTATCCTTCTTCAAGGATCTATCAATGCCCTCCTAATTGCTCCCTCTGAAACTGTCACACTTCTGAGAAATTATGCAAAAATGTAAAAATGGTCGGGGGGGGGGGGCAGCCGCCAGATGTTCTCCTTTATTTTAAACACCACAATTTGTCACTATAAACAATTTTCAGTAGGTTTGATGTTGTTTTCTGATGTCTGGTGTGACAATAAATACTTCGTGAAAGATTTACGAAAAAGTTGTCTGATCGACCAAAATTATACTTGCCGGGAACATATTGCTAGGATCCTTCTGACGGCCATGTGACGATTTGTTTCATCTACTGACTACAAACTGGCTTATTTCAGCACTTCTATCTCCTCGTTTCCCTACTCCTTTTTGGAAGACGTTCAGCCATTTCATCGCCGATAGCGATCTACGGCAGTAAACTTGTCATCAGTGGTACAAGACAGAGGGTGACTCAGAATCCGCAGCGAAACCGCTCTCCGAACTCGAGCAAACGCTCTGCACATGTGATCCCCCTGGGACAGGGCGATGAGTTTGGGACGAGGGAGGGGACCGGGGGAAGGATAGGGAGGGGAAAGACTGTTAGGTAGGGGGAGGGGGAGGACTAGGGGAAGGATAGGGAGGGGAAAGACTGTTTGGAAGGGGAGGGGAGAGGGAGGGGGAGGATAGGGAGGGGGAAAGACTGTTTGGAAGGGGAGGGGAGAGGGAGAGGAGAGGGAGGGGGAGAGGGAGAGAGAGGGGGAGTTTTGTAGAAGGTGTTGATTCTACAATCAACAAAGTAGGACTGAGCATGTACCAGGAATCAACTGCTATTGTACAAAAGACAATGGATATTCATGACTTCTTAGGATTACGGATTGGGCCAGGGTGAAGAAGAGTTAGAACTGGGAAATGACAGGAAAGAGTACGAATGATTAAAGTGGAAGACAAAAACGGGCAAACAAGGATATGTGGTTGACATTTGTTGACACTGACAGGCGAACCCTAGATAGGCTGCCATGGGGGATAAAAGGAGGAAGGAGGAGGTGTGTTTTGGAGTGGTGCTTTTCAGGGGAAGGGGAAAGAAAGGGGGGGGGTGTGGTTGAGAGATGAGTCAGCAGACAAAGTACGAAACAGGACATGGGGGTATCCCCTGGTCTGGTTCTGATGGCGAGGTGCCTCCCTGTCACTGGAGGTGTGGCTAATTAGGCGAGATTGGATGAAGTAAGAGGGGGAATGGAAACAAATACACGACTTACATGGGTGCTGTTCAAAATGCACACACATTCGTGGGGCTCCTGAAGACAAATTTGCTGGGTTGCTGAAATCATCCACAACTTGCTGTGCTGGCACTTGAAATTCGTACATGGAGCAAATCAATTTATCTCCTATATAAGTACAAGTGGGTAGGGATCAGAGAAAAAATACACAGGGGCGCAGGGCAATTTAGCCCCCGAAATTCACAAAAGAGTCGCCACAAATTGCTGTAGAATTCAATTTTTAAAAAAAGTGTCTGAAATGTACTGAAACAGGAACAGTAGCCCCTGTGGGGAAATTTTTATTTTTTTTCCCTGGTAGGGATACCCAACGCTAGTTGTTTTAAAATACATTTGCGGTTATATCCTTTCGTCCCCCTCCCCTGAAAAAAGGGTGGGGATGGGGGCAGGGAGGTACTTTATCACACAGTACTCAACTGTTAAATTACAAATTTCAGGGGAAGCACATGCATTTCAAAATTTATTATGAATTACATCACTGTAAGAAAAAAAAACATCATATTTTGGCCATCGGAAAGCAATAAAATCAATCATTGTTAGAATCAACACTTGTGTTTACATGACGTTTGTAACTTTTTATGTGAGATGGTGGGGTAGGGGTAGGTGAAAGAAATGGTAGATGGGGAGGGGTATGTAAGTCGGCAAATAGAGATGAGGAGGGGTACAATATGAGGAATAAAAGGGATGAGGTGAATGGGAATGAAGTAAAAGGGGGAGGGGCAGCAAGATGGCAGGGGTAAATGGGAGTAGTAGGTGAGGGAGGGGTAATTCAGTTGGGGAACAGTAAATGGGAAGGTACATAGGTAAAGGAGAGTGGGGAGGAGGTAAGTAAGGGGGTATAAGGTCAGACAAAGTAGATTGCATTTCCACCCTCTACAAAACCACAATAGACAGTACTCTGTGGAATGCCTGCGGCCATACACTTTCCTTCACAGACATAAATGTGACATTCATTTAACCGCCCAAGAAATATAACTGACCATCAATTCCTTCCCAGCTAATCAAATTTGATATCTTTATTTTACTCAAAAGATGGTGAAAAGAGCTCATTTTCTGACTATATTCTTTGGATAAATGCATTGTTTATAATCAGAAACGTGATCACACAGTAAGTTGCAAATAAAGTTAATGTGGAGCACATTCAATCGAGAGGTTACTAGGGCCGTCGTCAAATAGAAATTTCTCTTCCCACATGTCACCTCAAATATTTAGCCGACAGACACAGCTGTCGACACAACAATGGTCTAATTAATTGGGACATTCATAATGCAGTCTTACACCACGTTTAAATACACCTGTATTGTGGCTACATACTACAGGGGATAATCAGCCTGCCAGGGGGCTCCCAGTGATGACTGACATCGCTATTGAAAGCATCAGTGGAATTTTGAACTTTGGGCTTGACCACATCGTCAATTTCCGGGGAACCAAGATTCTTATGGTGTAGATTACACTCAGAACAATGGTTCTGAGTTTCTATAACCTTCTGGAAGTGTGAGAAAGAAAAAAATGCTTGCTTTGAGAAGTGACTGGCTGCTGAGATGATTGTTAGGTCCTGATTTATTACTTTCATACCCTGTGTGTTGTTGTCGGTAAGATAAAATCTCTGTCGATATATCGTCTTTCAGTCAAAATACTGTTGTCTCGACAAGCTTTTCGACAGAAGGCCTGTCGACGACGCCACTAGAGGTTACTATTCGCACTGCAAAAATTCACTGGTTTGTTACACTTTTCACAATTTGTTTTTATACAGTAGGTGCCAGTTTCATATGATACTAAGACAGTATGGACTACAAGATGGCTAATAAATATCAAATTGTTGCTTTTTACTTCAAAGCTTGGAACTGAGTAGCTTACGAACTTGACAATTTAATGCAATAAGACCAGACACATTAGGCAAAGATGTCATCATTTTGATGAATTCACTTAACCCGTCATTGACAGGAATTGGATGATCCCTGTATCAACACTACAGGAATCAGAGTATCTCCGAAATAACAGGTTAAATAACTGTGATGATGTCCCGAAACCACTAGATATTCTCAAGATGATCTTGAGATGACTAGAACAGATACATAACATCCCATATTTTAAAACTCTGTGAATTATTCATACATTTACAAATGCAAACAACAACAGTGCCTGCCACACGAAGCACATGCAAATATTTTGAGCCATATTTGCATGGATTTCTACTATACAAAGTGTGTGGCTCGGACACTAAATATATATATATTTATATTTATATATCAATTCACAGTTTAGTAAGGTTCTCTTAATTTAATTTCAATGCTACACACAAAACTCTATACAACACGGAAACCTCGGCCCAGCAGTTTCATTATCACACGCACCGACTCACAGTCAATTATCAATATTTACATGCTTTTTTTTGGATAATTTTTGTTTATTACTCTTTCTCGTGTACTTTACATATACAAGTTTCACCAGCTTTCATATGATATATTTAATAGTACATTTAACATTTAGGATAAAATCTCGATTGCCGCTACGAACAACGTTGGTTGCACGTCTTGATAATGAAACTGCTCTGCACCCGATCGTGATTACAACGTCCTTTGCGCTCCCCCAAGTTTTTTATTATATAAACTTCATAGTTTGTACCAATATGCCACCAAATTTCAATGTTTATGTTATGAAGGCACCTTTGCGATGGTAAACACACTTCAGTGCTGTAGTGCTGTGACAATTAGAAGTCTTGCAGAGAAACAGTTCTTGAGAACAGACTAGAAACTAAGCCTTCATTTTTCTAAAACAGAGATACAGTGCGGACAGCTTTTCATAAATAAATGCTTCGCATCTGCTGTATCTGAAATGATGCAGTCTTGCTCACAATTTAATCAACCCAGTGAAGCTGCATCATGTAAGCTGTTGTGTATGGACACCCCTAGAAACCTACTCAACATGTGCCAGAGGCATTGTATACCATGTAAACATGGCTCAACGGATCAAAGGTGGACCGCATGCTTGCAATTTTTTGTTTACATTTCCAGCTGCTTTTGAACCACATTCCACCGAAAATCAATGGTGCAACTTCTAGAATCACCACAACTGAAGAACATCGCTGACAATTCTTTTGAGTTTTGAGGGTCCAATAATCATATTCAATCTGATAGTGATCCATTTTCAGAAAAGGAGGTTTATCTTACACAGCAGATTTAAACCAAAGTCTATCTCTGTTACTTGTGTGAAAATTTAGTTTATTGACACACTTGGGGTTTCCAGAATTTTGTTGAAACAAAATTCAGTGATTATTCCCTAATGGAAGCTAAAAATTTCAGGTTCATTGTTTTGACTCATTACTTGCTTAGTGTTTTTATGTATTTCTCGTTCACTGTCAGTTGACGACATCAGGGAGAAAGTCTGAATTCGGGACAAACAAAATTCCCTGATTCTTCCCTGATTTGAGGGACTTTTCACATATTTCCTGACTGGAAAAGGGGAGAAAGTCTGAATTCGGGACAAACAAAATTCCCTGTTTTTTCCCTGATTTGATGGACTTTTTACAAATTCCCTGACTGGAAAAAGGGGAAGTACGGTAATTTTCCAGGTTTTTTTTCAAAATTTCAGTTTGGCCAGGAACCCTGACACATAATTTTTTGATTTGGATCTCTGAGTAGAACAATTCACTGAATTTTGGATACATCGCCCGGTCAGTGGCCACAGATTATGGGATGCTATTTCAAGGCTCTAAATTCTTAGTTGAATGATAAATTTGCAAGAGAATTGAAATGATATACATCTACATAAACTGCCTTTCACACTTAACGGCATTGTATAACAATGTTTCCAGTTTTTAAAAATCTGAGCTACATGATTCCCCATGCTACCAATGTCTCTGATAAGGTCTAAAAATGAAGTCCTGAAAAAAATTGCAGTTATCATTATGTACTTTAAAAAAATGAAAATTATTGAGCAACCATACCACTTTTCCCCCACAGACTGCTGTGTTGCAAAATTTTTGCTGGCTGACAATAATTCATGTGCCGATTTTTATTTGCGAAGTCTACGAATGACAGCATAACTGTTTGAACTTTTGTGTTCTAGGATGTGTAATTGTCCATTCAAACACTGTCAGATATGTCAGATAGCAAAGTTTGACAATTTTTAAAATGGGGCTTCCAAAATGTTATATAGTGTCTTTAACCATCTAATTTAGACTTCAGGTCAAAGTTGAACTTCCTTTGTGAATATGGATTACTGTGTTAGTGCCTCAAGGGCGCCCTCTTTCCTGGTTGATGTAGATTAGTGGTCAATGAAGCAGATTGTGACGCTTTTATTTCCTCGCCCCTTAGTGCACTACAGCTAAAAGTCTTGTCGCATCAATCAAATCAAGAAAGTGCTTTGTTGCAAGCCAGCTTGTAATAAACATGCACCAAATATGGAACCTGACACTCACAAACCTTGGCAGAGAAATGGAATATTCCACTGTCACTGCATCCAAAGTGCTATGGCAGCAACCACTTGGCTGTACAGGGGTGGATAACCTATTTTATTCTTGAGGTGATCATCAGGATTCAAATAAATTGCTGGCTTGTGCACTCCAGCTGTTTTTGATAACAGAAGAGTCAACACTATTTTCAATTTGTGAATAAAGCCAGTTCTAAATTTGTTATATTTTCTCTTCATTATTCAAGTTTGGGGGTGCTGAATACTAGAGAGCAGAGAGTATACAAGACTAGCATTAGCTTGCACATTGGCTAACCGACACCCGTTTCATATATTTAATATTTTTACATTCATACCAACATTATAATAATAGTCAGTATGAACAACAACAAAAGTTCTGAAGTCTGTGAGGCATCGTTCCAGTCTCACATGCTACACTAAACTGCAGTAGTACAGATATTACTGCTACTTGAACATTGTCTTATTTTTAACGCAACTTTTTGGGAGACATTTTTGATTAATGCAAAGAGCATAACCATTTTCACAGATGCAGTATTCCTTTGGTTCTACTGTAGGAAAGTATACTTACCACCTCCCAGTTTCTCCACCTCCAAACAACACAACATCCTATAAATATATTAGTGTTAAGTGTAAACCACTTAAGATTTAAATTCAGTCGAACATTCCTTACACTCAAATACTTGCTTGGAAGGTTAGAGCAGTTCCCTTAGGTTCGCTGACCATCTTCCAACTCCAGTTCCAGCAATAAGTTTGGAAGGTTAGAACAGTACATGTATCTGCTCCCTCACATCACAGAGATGACAACGCGGATAACCGTCTCTAAGATGTCTCTAAAAATTCCTCACGCCTCCCTGTGGTGTACATTACGCAACATTCTCTCATCGTCCATTGCATCACCATAGCGACAAGGATGTCATCCCCCGGATAATAGAATAACTAAAGAACAAAGAGCTTGAAGTTACGCTTGAGAGTTGTGACGACTGGGCTTGGGGGTCAAAGGTCACAGGTGTCGCTACTGGCTACCTCTTGATCCCGGCGGCTGCGGCCGATGCGGTGGCGGAAGCAGCGCCCTGTGCATCATCATTGCATTCTCCATGGCCTGCCTTGGAGCATCCTCTGTGGGCGGCGTGGCCGCTATTTGTACTTCTTGAGCCCTGACACTGGCCTGGGGTGAAGGAAAACAGCAGAAGCAGAGATTAAAGTCAAAGTATATTTTTGGTCAATACAACAAATTTCATCTTTGACATAGTATTGTAACCCTAGACATTAGAAAATGACTCAAAACCTTCAAAAATATTTTAATTTGCCTTTCATAATACAATTACGCACTAAACCAAGTACATTTTTTAGCCACTGTGGAAAAAAAAATCACAGGCTGACTTGGGGGGGGGGGGGAGGTTTGAAATTTTGTACACGCATAGATTCTCATATAAACTACAAAACTGTGTATTAATTTTTTTTTAACGATATTCATTGTTTATTTGCTACTTAATTAATTATGAAAATATATGCACAAAATCATATTTTGGCCAATAAATCACTAAAGAAAACCTGCTGAAATAGCAGTTTTGGCATAAATATTCCTTGTGCCATTTCCAACAATTTTCTGGAAAAGAAATTGCTGCATCTAAATTAATTTCTTATGTATTTCATTGTTCGTTAAATTTTTCATGTAGTACTTTGTTTTTGTTTTTTTTTAACGAAATTTGTTGGGAACACTTTCGCGATCATAAAACAGCATAAAATTAATTCATTCTAATCAGTGAAAGTAAAAATAATCACACATATATGAATATACACTGAAAACACAATCTGTTTTAAGATTGTACATGAAATTACGTTTTGAGCGATTTTTGGTGTGACATGCACGTACAAAATATTGTGTAACTTGGAACCGTACGCCCCCGGACATTGCAAATGTGGTCTCAAAAGATGCGCGAGATTCAAAAGAAAAAAAAGTTATGAAGTGCCACGGCAAGAGCTTCGTGCATTTCAGAGTTATCACACAAAAAGTTTAGCCTCCCCCCCCCCCCCCAAGACTTTTTAGGGTTAAAGGCAGGGGATCTCTTTTGCATGCCTAAAAATTAACATTGTGTAAATACAATGGCATTTAGAAGAAAACAAACTATAGGAGATAGAAACTCAGTTTTAGTGGAATTGTACTGACCGTTAGACTCAGATTTGAATTTTTTCTCGCGAGAAAAAAATTCCTACCATAGAACGTACAGTCAACGGCTATTGTTTTTCTTTTGCATTTTTTCAAATTCTAGGCAATCTCTGACCCCCAGATTTCACAGACATGCCCTTCATCAATAGCCTAAGGATATGGGTTTATCTTTTCCTGGGTCTGTGGGGATGTTTGCAAATGAGATCCACTGCCTTTAAAGTGACATAATTATTTTTTATTTATAAATTATCGGTGGATGTCTCTATGTGTATGTCCTATGGCAAAAAAGTGAATATCCTAACAAATTGAGTTTTTGTCAGGATTTAATTTTCTTTTCACCAACACTGGCACACAAATTACAGGAAGATCAGAGTTCTAAATTTGAAAAATTCTTTGATGCACTACTCCTAACAATATCGGTCCTTGTGAATAGCAAGCAGACCACGAATGGCCTACGTTATAAGTTGATAAACGTGAAATTGGTTGCCAGTCATCCAAATTTACCTGCTATAGAAGAGCGGCTTGGCACATGGACTTCAAAACAAGAGGAATGTTATGCATCCATCATTATGCTTAAGAACTTATGCATTATATTTGGCATAAAATTACAAGAGTTTCTACTCCTATTTCCAGCTCCCTGATCATACAGTGTTCATCAACAAATCCTACCTTGGTGATTTTCCTCATGTCCGTTTTCCCTGGGAAAGAAGTCTCTTGAAGGGTCGAATGATATCGAGTTACAGCTAAACATCGCCTGCATCACCTCTTTGAACATCAATTCTGCAAGTCAACAAAATACAGACGTATTTGAACACAAAACAGTAGTAAATCTAATACAACCGCTCTGTGGAGATCATTGTGCTGTGGAAGTAAATAAGAGATATGCTGTTCACACTATAAATATATCACAGTTTTATTAACTCGAATTTCGTGGACAACTGCATAAATTTCCACTTCTTAATATGTCTGTACAAAGTGAATGAAAACACAACAAAATCCTAGAAACAAACTCCATGAATGCCCTGTCTTGAAACAAAATCATGAAAATATGTGTACACAAAATATTTGGTGAAACAGTTGAAGAAAATACCGCACGTAAAAGTTTCCCACATTAGTTACATTTCACGTCATGTTATTTATGTTTTTAAAAGCAAGACTATTGGCATATACATAGGGGCACTTTAGGTAAGCCTTTGCCACCCTCAGTGAAATTCAAATAGGTATATTCATTCATGTAATTGCTACGATTACATAAAAAAAAAAAATTACTTTCGACTTTTTAAAACTGATTGCTATTGGATTTAGCCCTTGCAAAATGCCATAATGCATACTTCAACAAAGTTACATCAAAATCCGACAAGCCATTCTTCAGTTATTTTGGTAACGAGCCCAAATCAGACATGCTTTAGGCCCTGTGACCTTTGAACCTCCATATCTAATCAGTTCATCGTTGCCTCATGGTTGGTCCTAGTTACATCAAAATCCGATCAGCCGGTCTTAAGTTATCGGACAGACAGACAACCTGAAAACATAATGGTCCAGCAACTTTGTGCGGAGGCATAAAAATAATCATATATCTCCAGGTCTTACCTTTCCATTCTTCTAATGAATGCTCTCTTTCATCTATTGAATGGTCATATGGTATGGGAGGAGGCTGCAGGAAAAATAGACAATAATAAACAGGTTGGACTAAAATTCATATCAATTTCATACATTCATGGATTTTTTGATTATGGAAAATCTTTTGAAAAATATCACAGAATTATAAATGTAAACAGAAAACACAGAATTTCATGGAAATCAACTTTTGATACTATGGAGAAAAAAATTAACAAAATATTGACACAACATGGAAAAGTTATATTTGATTCATCTTTTACAAACAGAATATTAAAAGACAAGTACTACTAGCATGCCTACTGTCAATGTAGTGTGCATGTTACAGTTTGATCAAGTTGTTTGGGGGAATTTCCATGGTAATTCAAGTTACATTTTCATTTCAGATTAAGGATGTAGAGACCAATATTTTCAAAACATGGGACGTGTAGTTATAACTTAAGTTATAATGAGCAATGTGTCCCTCTGTCCTCACTGGTAACAACAGCAAGTGAGAAAATTCTTTGAGGAAGCATGAGAGCTATTAGATAAATGTCAGTAACTCATGATTTGAACACGCAAAACTTCAGTATGTGCTGAATTTCTAAAGTCTTCTCATACAAAAGACAGTGAGACAGTAATAACTCTTTATTTCATACACATAAAATTTCAATACACAATTTCTGACTATGGTACAAGTTTAAATCTTTAGACTAGAAATTTTCATGTGAGTCGGTAACTCCTATTACCGTTTGTCCAGACATTTTCAGAAAACAGAAGAGCGTCTAACATTACCCGCAATGACCCAAATGACAGGACAGCATGGAGGAGATCCATCAAGGATATGTACTGTCCAACCCCACAGAGTAGGAAAAACGGACTTTAAATGATGATGATGACACAGACACCACTGTTACTTCAGATACTTAGAACTAAATTTGTGGTAGAAAACTGCAGAAGAAATAACTCTTTTTCATAAACCTTAGATTTATGCATATGTAGTCCCACATTGAACATGTTTTGTATGGTTGTGGAGCTCCTACATGGCCAAATGGATATAGTCCAAAAAGCTTACCCCATATACTTCTCGTGGGTCGAACCACACGTTGATGTAGGGGTGCTGCAGCGCATCGTCTACTGATATCCTCTCATCTGGATCAACTACCAACATTCTTGATAGCAGATGTCTTGCTTGTGCGACTGTGAGATGAAAAGAAAAGTTTGCTTGGTTTATTTCAAAAAGACAAATCTGTGAATAATTAATTAATTGCACTTTATTTGACAATCAATTTTGACATCTATAAACAAAATCATAACTGCACAATTCTGCTACAGTATTTGATCTCCTTGCATAAAAATAAATTACCACTCCACCAGCAAATCATGTTTCTGCTTCTTCTGTATTCATCGTCATACCACTATATTCTGGCAATGTGAAAAAAATTAAACTAGAAAGCATAAATCTTTTTCTAAGGCTAACTAGACTTCGGTCAGGTTTACTATGCCAGGTTTCCTACTGTCCTGGACTCCTTATAATTAACGCGTTGGAGATTAAGTTTAAGATATCTTGGGCTTTGGTCTATGGCAAATGTGTGTTATATCAAAGTCAAACCGTCTCCAACGCGTTGAGGTAAGGCAAACACAAAACTCGGGATATTTAAATTTTTCTGTGGAGGAAGATTTCTCAGCACAGAGTTCAATATATGATGACATAAATGGTACCCAGGGGTACCACATAGAAATCTGCCATTTTGTTGAATTATTTATTTTTTCATTACTGTACCCTGGGTTACCAAATCACCTTAAAATTGGTTATCAGTGTGCTTTTCTGTGTAATATTTTTGTTAAACACATTCAACGTCAGTACCATCTGATTTTTGGTCAGTTTATGTCTGTATGATGTGTACCAGTGGAACACCTGCACCATACTATTCAGCTGTACTTCTAATGGACACAAGAGGGTGCTACATAACGTGATACCTCAGGGTACAACGGTACACAGAGTTAGCGCGAGGTGCATCATATGTGACTGGATCTAGAAAAACCAGACACATGGTGGCAGATATCAAAATTCAGATAATTACAGACATGGATAGAACACCTTACAAGCTACATCTTTACACATGTAATTCACAAAAATTAAACATTTATAACGAAAGTTCTGACAATTTCATTTTTGATTTTGTGCCGTATTTAATGGATGTTTTGTTCCTTTAAAGCCAGTTCCTATGAAATGTAAAATGCAGACAAGCGCCGGGTTTTGCTAGATTGGGTAACATATAATGACAAATAATTTCTAGGCCACATAGGATAATTATTAACATTTGAATAGTCATGACCCCAAATGAAAAACAGTGGAACTCATCAGTAAATTAATCTGGTTACAATAAACAAATTCACAGCATGACCATTACGTTGAAGCAAGAGATTACATCAAGTCATCAGGTGTGCCATTTCAATGCTATCGTCCTAATCTTTTTAAACCCCCAGTTTTCAAATAAATGAGTCAAAAAGCCCACAATAAGAAGAAGGGGAAATAAAATATACATATCCAAATCACATACCTGGAACAGATTGTCAAATAACATGACCACATGTCCTGATTTGATGTGATACAGGGGGCATCAATCCATGTTTCGGATTGGGGGGGGGGGCAAAAGTGAACAAATATCCAAATTTTTTGGCACGCTAGGTGCACCAAATTGTAATACAGAATTTTGCGAAAAATTGACAATTTTGTATGTTTGATAGTATTTTTATGCCATGTTTATAGTGCTTTCCAATGCTTTTTAAAACATATATTTGCATTGCATATTATGAATTTTTCAAGTTGTCAAAATTATTCGGGAGGGGGAGGGGGGGGGGGCGGCAAATCGATATGTTTGCCACCCCCCCCAATATTTTCATTGGTGGGGCCATTGCCCACCCCGCCCCCCAGGATCGACGCCTCTGATGTGATAACATTGACAAAACTTGAGAAAAGAAATTTCGCTTACTGCAGAGTTTCTTCTTCTCCGTACTGCTTTCTGTCTGGTAGAAAAGTTCATCGGGGAACAGCATCTCAAAGGAGTAGCCCGGGCACTTTGTCCTGTTCTCGACGTACTGTTTGACCATGGGTTGAAGACGGCTCAGGAACGATTCACACGGTGTGCCCAGCAGATCGGCTATCTTGTTCCACTGATCGATGTCTGGTGGTTGACCCAAGAGTTAAAAGGAAACTGCTGACATTCTCTCAAACATCCATTTGTTGGAAATCAATCATACTTGTTATGTTTTTTCAGGCCAGTTTGCTGAAGGGTGCATATAATAGGGCCATGTTCTTTTTTGTTGGCTTGAAAATCAGATGTTGTGTTCTTCACTGATCACTTAATTTTGCACAAATTGCAACTCCAAAATTGCTTATGTGAATATTCTAAACACCTTTCAAAACAGGTATGAAAATATCAGATGAAGTTGTATATTTCAGCCATTTTTCAGAAGCATGATAACAAACACACACACACACACACCCAAATTCCATCCTCGCACCCATCAATCTTTGGGGTACCTCTCTTTTCTCACCTACGTTTTTTCTACTCCACAAGTCTGATTTTTCTACCTCTCAAGGCTGATGGAATAAAGGCCATAGGCCTTCTATTTAGCCTGAACTCCATAAAGTCTCCTGTGTAAACACACAAATATAAACCCACATGCATAGACAAATACTTGTAAAGACTGTCAAATGTGTGTGATTTACTATTTTTAACCGTGGACCTACCCCTACCCCTGTACATGTCCTCAATATAACATTCTCTGCATGTCCTCTTTTAGTCAATTTCCAATCGATTAGCACTTGCTAGACAACCAAGAGCATCAACATTTGACAAAAGCTGACAGAAGTCCACATTTGTATGCAAAACTCCTGATGATGGTCTATGACTAAAGGTATTTACAAACGCACACAGATAGAGACACACAGACAAATCCCCACAATACAGTAAAAGTGGAAAATTTAACAATTAATTTTTCGCGCTCAGAGAGTCTGGTGAAATTTCGCAGTGTCTTTCATTTTTGTGGACAGCCCAAGTACAGAGCAAGCAACCATATTAGGCAACACTGCAACAGCTAACCACACATTCACACACTGTCCAATCACCAAACAGGAATGTTCAGTTAGAAATGAAAAATCAATTAACAATTATGGTTAAATGTTTGTGTGTTTTTATTTTCGCGCTGACATTGGCGACAGTGTTGTCACCACGCTGGGCAGTGCCGGGCAGAGCTACCCTGCTCTCAAAATCTCCGCCCGGTACTCACAGTAAATTTCAGCCTTGCCACCCAGCACAAATTCTTACATTTCTGTGTAATTGAGTGATTATGAGGGGCGATAGCTCTGTTCGCTTCGCTCGCTACGCTTCACAATTACTTTTTACCCGGTTCTAAAATCACTCTGGTGACAACCCTGATTGGCAAGTATGAAATGCATGAAAATTTCCACACTGTGAAATAATAAATGTTTGCAGTGGTAAAGGATACGATCTGATCCTGGAAACATGACTTGGCCTCTGATCATCTCACCAAATATACAGCCTATAGACCAGATATCAACTGCAAAGAAAATTGAAAGAATTACTTAAATAAGTTAACAGCACCAGTGTTAAATACTGAAGTGTACTAGTCTAGTCCACTACAATGCATACATTTTTAATTACTTAGCTAATTTATTTCTCATCATTTTTTTTTTATATATTTCATTTTCTGTTCTTTTTTATTACAATGCATACAATATTAATTACTTTATTAAATTATTTGTTACCTATAATTTTTTAATTTTTATTTTTGTTCATTTATTGATTTTCATTCAAATTTTCAGGAAAGGGAACAGAACATAACACAATTTTTATAAACATAGTACACAAAAGCAGAAACTTACCAATTACCATCAGCTAATACCTAGGAATTGCCGAGTTCTGAGAGCAGTTGTCCTCATTACAAATGTTTACAAAAGTATCATAATTTATGAATAAAGAAAAAACAACCTTCAAATCTAGAATCTGTGCATACTGTGTTAGAGGTTGACAAAGGTTTTTCTGTGTATCACAACATATCAGAAAACTTGCCTTAACTTTGAAAAAAAAAGAAGATGATTGTCACTACATCAATGATTAATTTCCCAAGTAAAATGCACAAAACTTGATGAATATTTTTTTACAATCCAAACCATGTGAAGATAAACATATCTTATTTCTATAATTTACCATCCCAATCATATCCACTAATTTCTTCCATGCAGAAGCAATTTGATCTTCCCTGGCTAACATATGAGGGGGTCGGCGGAATATAGTGCTAACCCACAAAAGTATCATTTTGAGATAATCGATTTTTAAAGTTTGAAAAAATCTATAAATCACTCTTT